>JAOPHQ010003732.1:160000-173599 GCA_030340625.1 Merluccius polli
GTTAGCATGTTCTCATAGACTAAGCATAGCATGCTAGCATGGAGTTAGCATGTTCTCATAGACTTAGCATAGCACGCTAGCATGGAGTTAGCATGTTCACATGGAGTTAGCATAGCACGCTAGCATGGAGTTAGCATGTTCTCATAGACTAAGCATAGCACGCTAGCATGGAGTTAGCATGTTCTCATAGACTAAGCATAGCATGCTAGCATGGAGTTAGCATGTTCACATGGAGTTAGCATAGCACGCTAGCATGGAGTTAGCATGTTCTCATAGACTAAGCATAGCACGCTAGCATGGAGTTAGCATGTTCTCATAGACTAAGCATAGCACGCTAGCATGGAGTTAGCATGTTCTCATAGACTAAGCATAGCACGCTAGCATGGAGTTAGCATGTCCTCATAGACTTAGCATAGCATGCTAGCATGGAGTTAGCATGTCCTCATAGACTTAGCATAGCATGCTAGCATGGAGTTAGCATGTTCTCATAGGGGGGGCCGGGGGGAAACTAGATAAATAAAGCGGTCCTGGGGCCTCATTACAGAAAAAATCCTAACTGCTCATCCTAACTTAAGTTAGGAAACCAAAGATAGGAACAATCCTAACTTCCTGTTACAGAAGCAGTGCCTAACCTAATGTCCGTTTCCTATCTTATCTGTGGCTTCCTATCTTATCTTTATTTAGGAAATCCTAACTGTTCTGTCTGATTTCGACGGCTGTCGATAGTTTGTCTGTTTCTGCACTTAGAATGTGCATGAGACTGATAGAACGAGTTACTTTAATGACAAATGAGCCTAAACTTTAAAGCTATAAACGAAACAGCAAGCTACTGTCATGGCAGGTGAGCTGAGAGTAAGAAGAGGGCTTTTAATTTTAGACGAGTTGGAGGCATTAGTTCAGGCGGTGGAGGACAGGAAAAATGAATTGTTTGGGAAATGTTCCACGACTGCAGGCCTCTCCAGAGCTGGACGTAATTCTTCCACCAAATTCAAAATTAAATGTCTCGGCAGGCGATAAAATGAAATTAAAATATGGTCAGGAAAATGTAACGCATCATTATGCGGTCTAAGTCGTCTTTCTGCCATTACATTTCTGTTAATATGTTCATCTTCATTGTCAAACATACCTACAAGCAGTGCTGCTGCCATATTGTTTTCAGTTAGTGACAGTTATTTTGAATTTAGGACAGGATGAATGGCATCCTAACTTAGGCATCCTAAGTTAGGAATTTCTTAGGATGGTTCTGTAATGGCTAAATTCCTATCTTAAGATAAGATAGGATCTCATCCTAAGTTAAGTTAGGAAACCTGCTTCTGTAATACCAAAACCCCTAAATGCCTTCCTACCTTAAGTTAGGATAGGATTTCAGAGTTAGGAAGTTTCTGTAATGAGGCCCCTGACCTGAATCTGGCCAGGCGTCCCGGTAACCATGGAAACCGAGGTGTCGTGTCGCGGCAGGTTCATCGCCGTCTCCGTGCCGCTCCGCTACAACCGGCGCCGTGTGGACCAGCGGCAGGCGGTGCTGCTGGCGGCCACCTGGGTGCTGGCGCTGGCCGTCGCCGCGCCGGTCGTGTTCGGGGTCAACGACGTGCCGGGCCGCGACCCCAGCGAGTGCAAGCTGGAGAACCACGACTACGTCCTCTACTCCTCCGTCTGCTCCTTCTTCATCCCCTGCCCCATCATGCTGCTGCTCTACTGCGCCATGTTCCGGGGGCTGCACCAGTGGGAGGAGGCGCGCAAGCTCAAGCTGAGGAGCAGCATCCAGGCCTGCCGGAAGCTGCAGGAGGCCGCCGCTTCCCTGCCGCCCCTCGCCTCCCTGCCTCCCCCCCTGCCTCCCGTCATAGAGCGGGACCCCCCAGACCGTGCGGGGGAGGAGGCGGGGTCCCGCTACCCCTCCTCCGACGGTAAGGGGGGTCTGGGACGCGCCGTGAGCATCACCCAGGTCCGGTTCACGGACCCCAACAAGAAGAAGAGGGCCAAGATCAACGGTCGCGAGCGCAAAGCCATGAAGGTTCTCCCTGTGGTGGTTGGTGAGTCCTGAAGCCCTCCCATACTCTCACTGTTCTGCCCCACACTCAGATCTACATTGCATTTCAGAACGCCGGTCAGCTGGGTACTTGGCTTGGCCCCAGGTAAACCTGCATGAGAAGATAGAGGTTCTCCAGGGTGAACCTACCTGGGAAGATAGAGGTTCTCCATGGAGAACCTACCTGGGAAGATAGAGGTTCTCCAGGGTGAACCTACCTGGGAAGATAGAGGTTCTCCATGGTGAACCTACCTGGGAAGATAGAGGTTCTCCAGGGTGAACCTACCTGGGAAGCTAGAGGTTCTCCATGGTGAACCTACCTGGGAAGATAGAGGTTCTCCAGGGTGAACCTACCTGGGAAGATAGAGGTTCTCCATGGTGAACCTACCTGGGAAGATAGAGGTTCTCCATGGTGAACCTACCTGGGAAGCTAGAGGTTCTCCATGGTGAACCTACCTGGGAAGCTAGAGGTTCTCCAGGGTGAACCTACCTGGGAAGCTAGAGGTTCTCCATGGTGAACCTACCTGGGAAGCTAGAGGTTCTCCAGGGTTAGGACCAGCCTACTGGAGCCGTCTATTAAACTGAAGTCCTGACTCCCTGTGGTCACCAAAGATCCTATGGCTCTCATCACATAAGTAGGGAGTAGGGCTAACCCTGGTGTCCTCCTGGCTCCCCAATGAATGAATTATTATTATAGTTTTTAATATTATTGTTATTATTATTATTATTATTATTATTATTATTATTAAGGAAGCCCCCCAGCGTGTCAGGAGGCTTTAGAGGAGTTAGAGGAGGTCATTCTAACAATAGTTGATCCTCAATCCAATTACCGGCGGTCCCTCAAGAGATCCTCCTGCCTGGTTCCTGTGTTTATGTAAGGAACTCTTCTGATTGGTCCAGAGAGGTGTTTAGCCTCAGCTGATTGGCAGGTCGCTCCCAGCTAGCGTGTTGGCTAATGCGGTCTCGTTAGTCCAGGTTATTTAGGACAGCCTTTATAACAGCCTCACAGGGCTTCACCCAGGTCCTCAAACGGACACCAACACCAGATAACAGAAGAAAAGAAAGAAAACTTAAGTTATCAACATACGGCTACCTGCGGTTGTAACAGTAGACAGTAACAGTAGACAGTAACAGTAGACAGTACCAGAGTATAGACAGTAACAGTAGACAGTAACAGAGTAAAGAAAGTAACAGAGTATAGACAGTAACAGTAGACAGTAACAGTAGACAGTACCAGAGTATAGACAGTAACAGTAGACAGTAACAGAGTAAAGAAAGTAACAGAGTATAGACAGTAACAGTAGACAGTAACAGTAGACAGTACCAGAGTATAGACAGTAACAGTAGACAGTAACAGAGTAAAGAAAGTAACAGAGTATAGACAGTAACAGTAGACAGTAACAGAGTAAAGAAAGTAACAGAGTATAGACAGTAACAGTAGACAGTAACAGAGTATAGACAGTAACAGAGTATAGAAAGTAACAGAGTATAGACAGTAACAGTAGACAGTAACAGAGTATAGAAAGTAACAGAGTATAGACAGTAGCAGTAGACAGTAACAGAGTATAGACAGTAACAGAGTATAGAAAGTAACAGTAGACAGTAACAGAGTAAAGAAAGTAACAGAGTATAGACAGTAACAGAGTATAGACAGTAACAGAGTATAGAAAGTAACAGAGTAGACAGTAACAGAGTATAGACAGTAACAGAGTATAGACAGTAACAGAGTAGACAGTAACAGAGTATAGACAGTAACAGTAGACAGTAACAGAGTATAGACAGTAACAGCGTAGACAGTAACAGAGTATAGACAGTAACAGAGTAAAGAAAGTAACAGAGTAGACAGTAACAGTAGACAGTAACAGAGTATAGACAGTAACAGTAAAGACAGTAACAGAGTAAAGAAAGTAACAGAGTAGACAGTAACAGAGTAGAAAGTAACAGAGTAGACAGTAACAGAGTAAAGAAAGTAACAGAGTAGACAGTAACAGTAGACAGTAACAGAGTATAGACAGTAACAGAGTATAGACAGTAACAGAGTAAAGAAAGTAACAGAGTATAGACAGTAACAGAGTATAGACAGTAACAGAGTAAAGACAGTAACAGAGTATAGACAGTAACAGAGTAGACAGTAACAGAGTAGACAGTAACAGAGTAAAGAAAGTAACAGAGTATAGACAGTAACAGAGTATAGACAGTAACAGAGTATAGACAGTAACAGAGTAGACAGTAACAGAGTATAGACAGTAACAGAGTATAGACAGTAACAGAGTAAAGAAAGTAACAGAGTAGACAGTAACAGAGTAGACAGTAACAGAGTAAAGAAAGTAACAGAGTATAGACAGTAACAGAGTATAGAAAGTAACAGAGTAAAGAAAGTAACAGAGTATGAATGTGAATGATGAAGACTCCTCTTCCTCAGGGACCTTCCTGTTCTGCTGGACCCCGTTCTTCGTGGTCCACACCCTGCGAGCGCGCTGCACCACCTGCCAGGTCCCGCCCAGCCTGGTGAGCGTGGTGACGTGGCTCGGCTACGTCAACAGCGCCCTCAACCCCGTCATCTACACCGTCTTCAACACGGAGTTCAGAAAGTTCTTCAAGAAGTGTTTCCACAGCTGTTGCACTCAGTGGCCCTCAGCACAGTGACATGTCTGGCCAGGGGCCCTCAGCAGTGACATGTCAGGCCAGGGGCCCTCAGCAGTGACATGTCTGGCCAGGGGCCCTCAGCACAGTGACATGTCTGGCCAGGGGCCCTCAGCAGTGACATGTCTGGCCAGGGGCCCTCAGCACAGTGACATGTCTGGCCAGGGGCCCTCAGCACAGTGACATGTCTGGCCAGGGGCCCTCAGTACAGTGACATGTCTGGCCAGGGGCCCTCAGCACAGTGACATGTCTGGCCAGGGGCCCTCAGCAGTGACATGTCTGGCCAGGGGCCCTCAGTACCGTGACATGTCTGGCCAGGGGCCCTCAGCACAGTGACATGTCTGGCCAGGGGCCCTCAGCACAGTGACATGTCTGGCCAGGGGCCCTCAGCACAGTGACATGTCTGGCCAGGGGCCCTCAGCACAGTGACATGTCTGGCCAGGGGCCCTCAGCACAGTGACATGTCTGGCCAGGGGCCCTCAGTACCGTGACATGTCTGGCCAGGGGCCCTCAGCAGTGACATGTCTGGCCAGGGGCCCTCAGTACCGTGACATGTCTGGCCAGGGGCCCTCAGCACAGTGACATGTCTGGCCAGGGGCCCTCAGCAGTGACATGTCTGGCCAGGGGCCCTCAGCACAGTGACATGTCTGGCCAGGGGCCCTCAGCACAGTGACATGTCTGGCCAGGGGCCCTGGCAGGACATTTTATAAAAGCAGACTCTGGTCTTCATCCAGGGGCCAACACACTGTTCCAGAGGGAAACAGAAACGTTTCACTTGTGTCTCCTCACCGTATATTAGCAGCACTTCTTTTGCACCGTTTGAAATCCATTTTGCAGAATAAACTTTTTTTGATGAAAATGTCGGCTATTGTTGTCAACGTAGTTCTTGGAGGCGCTGGGACTGGATGGTCCAGGGCTGGAGTCCAGACCACCTCAGTCGAGGACAAGTCCAGATCGAGTCATTGGTGGATCGAGTTCAAGACCGAGACCATGATTCGAGACCGAGACCACGCGGCTCCCGTTATACGGACTAAAATAGAAAAGAGCGGTTTCTGAAGGCAGTTGAACAGAATTCACTGTGGCAGCTCAGCTCAGTTAGTAGTTTGCACCGTTACCTGAGTAGAACCGGAGGCCTCTCGTTCACTTCTGACTGCTCCAGGACCATATCTACTAATATATTATATTATATATTCAATATTATTAATGATGCTTTTTTACTGGTGTGCTCTTAATGAGCTGTACTATCTGAAACTATGCCTGGGTGTTGAACATCCTTCAAGCCGTATATAAAATACATATACTTAATAGAAACCACAGTAACTAGAAGTCGTAAACGTTAAATGTTTATTCATTTAATACTTCAAATACAAATCTGAATTGATCTCCCCTCTAGGGATAATAAAGACTTTGAATTGAATAACCCTTCGCATGAACATAAGTAACCTGATCTTCCAGCATGACAACAAGCCAAGGAACACATGCAATACAACCTCAAGATTAACTTAAGTCCAAAATTGGCATTTATTTCAAATTAAAACTAATAGTCGTTGGTGGTGAAGTTGGCATTTGGCCAATCAGCAGTCATTTACTTAACGCGGGAATATGCAATTTCTGAAGAAGCCAACGTTACTTGGCTAGATTCAAACACAGCTTTGGTCTCTTCTCAGAACGAGTCTTCTGAGGCCAATTCATCCGAGGACGACTCAAGGCCGAGTCAAATACACCGAGTGCAAGACGAGACATGAACTTAATCTCACAGCGATGTCTACAGTAACCTTTGCTAGCTAAACATCCACTAGTAGGACAGCCTGGAATTACCCTGTATCGCAAAATAGAAAGTTCGAGAGGTGAGGTCTTTCAGAAGATAAAGTTCGAGAGGTGAGGTCTTTCAGAAGATAAAGTTCGAGAGGTGAGGTCTTTCAGAAGATAAAGTTCGAGAGGTGAGGTCTTTCAGAAGATAAAGTTCGAGAGGTGAGGTCTTTCAGAAGATAAAGTTCGAGAGGTGAGGTCTTTCAGAAGATAAAGTTCGAGAGGTGAGGTCTTTCAGAAGATAAAGTTCGAGAGGTGAGGTCTTTTAGAAGATAAAGTTCGAGAGGTGAGGTCTTTCAGAAGATATAAAGTTCGAGAGGTGAGGTCTTTCAGAAGATAAAGTTCGAGAGGTGAGGTCTTTCAGAAGATAAAGTTCGAGAGGTGAGGTCTTTTTGAAGATAAAGTTCGAGAGGTGAGGTCTTTCAGAAGATAAAGTTTGAGAGGTGAGGTCTTTCAGAAGATAAAGTTCGAGAGGTGAGGTCTTTCAGAAGATAAAGTTCGAGAGGTGAGGTCTTTTAGAAGATAAAGTTCGAGAGGTGAGGTCTTTTAGAAGATAAAGTTCGAGAGGTGAGGTCTTTTAGAAGATAAAGTTCGAGAGGTGAGGTCTTTTAGAAGATAAAGTTCGAGAGGTGAGGTCTTTTAGAAGATAAAGTTCGAGAGGTGAGGTCTTTTAGAAGATATAAAGTTCGAGAGGTGAGGTCTTTTAGAAGATATAAAGTTCGAGAGGTGAGGTCTTTTAGAAGATATAAAGTTCGAGAGGTGAGGTCTTTCAGAAGATAAAGTTCGAGAGGTGAGGTCTTTTAGAAGATAAAGTTCGAGAGGTGAGGTCTTTCAGAAGATAAAGTTCGAGAGGTGAGGTCTTTCAGAAGATAAAGTTCGAGAGGTGAGGTCTTTTTGAAGATAAAGTTCGAGAGGTGAGGTCTTTCAGAAGATAAAATTCGAGAGGTGAGGTCTTTCAGGGACAATACACTCAAACCCTTAAAACTATTTTATTTACAACATGTATCAGTACCGGTTTGATCAACAGAAGGTTCCAGATACACACTTTGGTACAAACTAAAACTTCAATTAAAAGTGAAAAACATCAGCAAAGCTTTGAAAATGTTCACTTTTCATTTTTCAAAAAACATCTCATCCATCACATCCACCTCAAGAAACCATTGTTGGGTTTGTTCAGGTGGATAATTGTCAGCTCTGTTATATTACGCAACATTATACCTTTCGAGTGTAAACATTGAGCTTCCCAGAAGGTCTGGCTGGATCTCGGACCAGGACTGCATTATCCAGACCACCTGGACTGGAGTCGGTCCAGCAGCTTCATTTGGACCTCGGGGGGGGGGGGGGGGGGGGGGATGCTCCTCAAGGATGTCCAGAGTGTCCAGAGTGTCCCTGCTGACCCCACACCATGACCTTGGTGATATCCATGGTAACCGGGGTGACCCTACACCATGACCTTGGTGATCTCCATGGTAACGAGGGGGTGACCCTACATCATGACCTTGGTGATCTCCATGGTAACCGGGGTGACCCTACACCATGACCTTGGTGATCTCCATGGTAACCGGGGTGACCCTACACCATGACCTTGGTGATCTCCATGGTAACCGGGGTGACCCTACACCATGACCTTGGTGATCTCCATGGTAACGAGGGGGTCCTCCTCTACAGGGAGTATTCCACCTGGCTGGCAGCTGTGCTGGTGCTCTTTCCAGTCCTATACAAAACATTAATATTATTAATATTACAAACACCAATACACATTAATAGTAATCTTAACATCTGGGGTCAGAGAGTGTGTGTGTGTGTGTGTGTGTGTGTGTGTGTGTGTGTGTGTGTGTGTGTGTGTGTGTGTGTGTGTGTGTGTGTACCTTCTTCTGACAGAAGGTAGAGCAGTAGTTGACCTTGTGACAGCCGGCACACTCACTCATCGCCGTGCGACCGCAGTTTACACACATCTGCTGCAGGATCATCATCATCATCATCATCATCATCATCATCATCATCATCATCATCATCATCATAATTATTATGACAAACACTACTATAGTAGTACTCTAGTTGTAGTACTACTATAGTAGTACTACAACTAGAGTACTACTACTATAAACACATATAGTACCTAGAGTTACAAACACCACATGAAGCTTCATTATAATTCTAACTAGGTCTGTGTGTGTGTGTGTGTGTGTGTGTGTGTGTGTGTGTGTGTGTGTGTGTGTGTGTGTGTGTGTGTGTGTGTACATTGATGGTGATCTCTGTGAGGTCGGTGCTTCTCTTGGTCTCTGGATCGTCCGTCTGGAAGGAAACACTCTGGAACTACACACACACACACACACACACACACACACACACACACACACACACACACACACACACACACACACACACACACACACACACACACACACACACACACACACAGTAACAGTAATGTTAATTTAAAATAACAGCAGTATTCAAAGTACTACATGACTAATATAGTATTATATATACTACTATAGTGTTATAGTATGTAGTATTATATAAAGTATTGTAGTATTATATAAAGTATTGTCGTATTAGTTGTAGTATTATAGTATGTAGTATTATATATAGTATTATATATAGTATGGTAGTATTATATATAGTATTATATATAGTATTATAGTATTATATATAGTATGGTAGTATTATATATAGTATTATATATAGTATGGTAGTATTATATATAGTATTATAGTATTATATATAGTATGGTAGTATTATATATAGTATTATATATAGTATTATAGTATTATATATAGTATTATAGTATTATATATAGTATGGTAGTATTATATATAGTATTATATATAGTATGTAGTATTATATATAGTATTGTAGTATTATTTGTAGTATTATATATAGTATTGTAGTATTGTATGTAGTATTATATATAGTATTGTAGTATTATTTATAGTATTGTAGTATTATATATAGTATTATAGTATGTAGTATTATTTATAGTATTGTAGTATTATATATAGTATTATAGTATGTAGTATTATATATAGTATTGTAGTATTGTATGTAGTATTATATATAGTATTGTAGTATTATTTATAGTATTGTAGTATTATATATAGTATTATAGTATTATATATAGTATTATAGTATTATATATAGTATTGTAGTATTATTTATAGTATTGTAGTATTATATATAGTATTGTAGTATTATATATAGTATTATAGTATGTAGTATTATATATAGTATTGTAGTATTATTTGTAGTATTATATATAGTATTGTAGTATTATTTGTAGTATTATATATAGTATTGTAGTATTATATATAGTATTATAGTATTATATATAGTATTGTAGTATTATTTGTAGTATTATTTATAGTATTGTAGTATAATATATAGTATTGTAGTATTATTTGTAGTATTATATATAGTATTGTAGTATTATTTGTAGTATTATATATAGTATTGTAGTATTATATATAGTATTGTAGTATTATTTGTAGTATTATATATAGTATTGTAGTATTATTTGTAGTATTATATATAGTATTGTAGTATTATATATAGTATTATAGTATTATATATAGTATTGTAGTATTATATATAGTATTATAGTATGTAGTATTATATATAGTATTGTAGTATTATTTGTAGTATTATATATAGTATTGTAGTATTATTTGTAGTATTATATATAGTATTGTAGTATTATATATAGTATTATAGTATTATATATAGTATTGTAGTATTATTTGTAGTATTATTTATAGTATTGTAGTATAATATATAGTATTGTTCTACCTGGCTGACCTCCTTCCTGGTCAGGTGACCGGAGGCGTCTGGTTCTGATTGGCCAGCCTCCTGCTTGGCCTGCCCTATCAGAGCCTTCAGCTGCTGGGCGTTGCTAAGCAACGTGTCGGCCAACTGCTCCAGGTAGAGCCAGGGGCCTCTGGGGGCGTCGCCCACCATCGGCCCCGCCCCCGTTGCCATGGTGACCTCGCCATCGCCGGGCACCAGAGAGGTCATGACCTCCAGACCGTTGACCAGCCCCCCTGGGGAGGAAGGGGCCGAAACCTTGGACTGGACGGGGGGAGTCGTCACGGTAACCGCTGCAGGGAGGGAGGTCAGCACTGTGGGGGGGAGGGGGGGGTTAATACTGTCTCACCCCTGAACCTGACCGGGTCTAGCGGTGTTAACTGCTAGGACCTGACCGGGTCTAGCGGAGTTAACTGCTAGGACCTGACCGGGTCTAGCGGAGTTAACTGCTAGGACCTGACCGGGTCTAGCGGAGTTAACTGCTAGGACCTGACCGGGTCTAGCGGGGTTAACTGCTAGGACCTGACCGGGTCTAGCGGTGTTAACTGCTAGGACCTGACCAGGTCTAGCGGAGTTAACTGCTAGGACCTGACCGGGTCTAGCGGAGTTAACTGCTAGGACCTGACCGGGTCTAGCGGTGTTAACTGCTAGGACCTGACCGGGTCTAGCAGGGTTAACTGCTAGGACCTGACCGGGTCTAGCGGAGTTAACTGCTAGGACCTGACCGGGTCTAGCGGAGTTAACTGCTAGGACCTGACCGGGTCTAGCGGAGTTAACTGCTAGGACCTGACCGGGTCTAGCGGAGTTAACTGCTAGGACCTGACCGGGTCTAGCGGAGTTAACTGCTAGGACCTGACCGGGTCTAGCGGAGTTAACTGCTGGGACCTGACCGGGTCTAGCGGAGTTAACTGCTGGGACCTGACCGGGTCTAGCGGAGTTAACTGCTGGGACCTGACCGGGTCTAGCGGAGTTAACTGCTGGGACCTGACCGGGTCTAGCGGTGGTCCACACACCTGTGGTGCTGGTGAAGACGTCGCTGGGGGCGGGGCTCTCTGACGGGGTGGGGGGGTCGAAGGTCAGAGTGCCAGAGGTGATCTGTCCTGATGGAGACACTGTGACTGGATGACAGACAGCCAATCAGGTCACTCACATTTCTAACAACCAATCACTCACAACCAATTTGTGTGTGTGTGTGTGTGTGTGTGTGTGTGTGTGTGTGTGTGTGTGTGTGTGTGTGTACCTACAGGTGGCCCCGGGGGGGAGGGTGAGGTCGTCCTTCTTGTCAGACGGATCAGAGTCCTTCTTCCTCCTCTTATAGGGAACAAACAGCCTGACTGGACCCGTCTGTCAGACAGACGGACGGACAGGCAATTAAATGTGTGTGTGTGTGTGTGTGTGTGTGTGTGTGTGTGTGTGTGTGTGTGAGACGCTAGCTGGAGTCTGATTGGCTGATTGTTTACCATGCTGATGTTTTCACCTTCCAACGAGTCGCCTTCCTTCAAACACTACAGAGAGAGAGAGAGGTACCAGGGTGAGAGACATAGAGCTACAGCAGGAGAGAGAGGTACCAGGGTGAGAGACATAGAGCTACAGCAGGAGAGAGAGGTACCAGGGTGAGAGACATAGAGCTACAGCAGGAGAGAGAGGTACCAGGGTGAGAGACATAGAGCTACAGCAGGAGAGAGAGAGGTACCAGGGTGAGAGACATAGAGCTACAGCAGGAGAGAGAGGTACCAGGGTGAGAGACATAGAGCTACAGCAGGAGAGAGAGAGGTACCAGGGTGAGAGACATAGAGCTACAGCAGGAGAGAGAGGTACCAGGGTGAGAGACATAGAGCTACAGCAGGAGAGAGAGAGGTACCAGGGTGAGAGACATAGAGCTACAGCAGGAGAGAGAGAGGTACCAGGGTGAGAGACATAGAGCTACAGCAGGAGAGAGAGGTACCAGGGTGAGAGACATAGAGCTACAGCAGGAGAGAGAGGTACCAGGGTGAGAGACATAGAGCTACAGCAGGAGAGAGAGGTACCAGGGTGAGAGACATAGAGCTACAGCAGGAGAGAGAGAGGTACCAGGGTGAGAGACATAGAGCTACAGCAGGAGAGAGAGGTACCAGGGTGAGAGACATAGAGCTACAGCAGGAGAGAGAGAGGTACCAGGGTGAGAGACATAGAGCTACAGCAGGAGAGAGAGGTACCAGGGTGAGAGACATAGAGCTACAGCAGGAGAGAGAGGTACCAGGGTGAGAGACATAGAGCTACAGCAGGAGAGAGAGGTACCAGGGTGAGAGACATAGAGCTACAGCAGGAGAGAGAGGTACCAGGGTGAGGTCATCACAGCAGGCAGCACAGGTACAGGAGGCTGCGTGGGGGTTCAGGATCCGCTCCTGGAAAACAAATACTTCTATTAATACGACTATAATACTACCATAATACTACCATAATACTACTATAATACTACCATAATACTACCATAATACTACCATAATACTACCATAATACTACTATAATACTACCATAATACTACCATAATACTACTATAATACTACCATAATACTACTATAATACTACCATAATACTACCATAATACTACCATAATACTACTATAATACTACCATAATACTACTATAATACTACCATAATACTACCATAATACTACTATAATACTACCATAATACTACTATAATACTACCATAATACTACTATAATACTACCATAATACTACTATAATACTACCATGATAATACTATAATACTACCATAATACTACCATAATACTACTATAATACTACTATAATACTACCATAATACTACTATAATACTACCATAATACTACCATAATACTACCATAATACTACTATAATACTACCATGATACTACTATAATACTACCATAATACCATCATTAATACTACCATAATACTACTATAATACTACTAATAATACTATAATACTACTATAATACTACTAATAATACTATAATACTACTATAATACTACAATAATACTACTATAATACTACTATAATACTACTATAATAATACTATAATACTACTATAATACTACCATAATACTACTATAATACTACCATGATACTACTATAATACTACCATAATACCATCATTAATACTACCATAATACTACTATAATACTACCATAATACTACCATAATACTACCATAATACTACCATAATACTACCATTAATACTACCATAATACTACCATAATACTACCATAATACTACTATAATACTACCATAATACCATCATTAATACTACCATAATACTACCATAATACTACTATAATACTACCATAATACTACC
>JAOPHQ010003733.1:0-157214 GCA_030340625.1 Merluccius polli
TCAAAAAAAATATGTATTTAGGGTCTGCCAAGGTCGGTATGCATCAACCACATGTATTAGTTGCTGATGTGATGGTCCCCAATGTGGATTCGAGAGTTTAATGAACAACGTAAAAGTCATGAACTACTCCAACGAGGAAGGTTGAACAAAGAAATAAAAAATTCCCATAGCCATTGACAGTAGAGTAAACAAGTTTGAACGTTGATAGGTCGGTACTAATCATCTAACTATAAATGGAGAAGTCTCTGTATGTCGGTCCTTCGATTTTCCCGACAACCATTCATCCGACCGACTTCACACTCAGGCGGGTGTATTACTGAGGACCCAAGGAAGAGCACTCTTGAGATCTGCATTACTACCGACACAGTGTCATGTATTGAGAGGGGACCTGTATTAACTGTTAGACTGCCAAATGGCATGGTGGGTACTAGAGGTTGACCGATAGTGGATTTTTAAAGGCCGATAGTTTGGAGCAGGAAAAAGCCAATAGCCAATTAATCGGCCGATTACCCCCCCCCCCCCCCCCCCCCCTATATCTATTAAAATCTACATGAATGATTTAAGTTGCCTTTTGGGGAAAAAGATACTGCAGTTGTTTTCTTAAGATAGCTGTTTGAATAAAACCTTTCAGATGAAGTAAAGTTTCCTAAAGTTAGAAGCAAATGGTTATTATCATCACAGAAGCTTTCTAGGTAATTAGGCCTATATTTGGGACAAAAATGCAAAAAATATATATAATTCAGCAGACAACTCAAGTAGCATCAAAGACGCTACCATAATAATCTTTGAACGGGCACTGCACTAGTCTAACAAAAATGGAAGTAGTCTCTGTATGTATGAATGTTCTTCGATTTTCTCGACAACCCTTCATCTGTTCGACTTCTGTGTTGCTGAGGACCCAAGGAAGCGCAATGCCAAGTGTGAAGTTGGATGAGCGCTTCTCGAAAAAAGCTGCAAGCAGCAATACCGGAGGTTACGCTATCGGACGCTGAATGGTCGCTAGTAGACTAGTAGACTTCTAATAGTAAATACCGACCGTATATCGCGTGTGTTATTGAATGATGGGATTGAAGACACAGTTGGTGTGAATTGGACATGCCTGAAGTTAACGATTTACACTACACTGACAGCGGTTTTGGAGTGAATTTGGGGTTAGTCACAGGTCATCAGATTTACAGCTAAGCCTCAATCACCGGGACAGCCTGACAAAGCGTGGAAGGTCTACATGCTCTGTGGCTGGTGCTATAAATTAAAACTATCAAAGGGGGCGGGGGGGGGATGTGTATTATATAAGCAAACTAACTAATTACTAACAGACCAGAGACCCTAATCCGCATCCCATTCCAGAAGTGCAGGAGTGTGACGGGGTGGCAGTGCAGATTTGTGTGTGTGCGGATGCACGGGTACGTGTGAATGTGTGTGTGTTTGTGTGGACACACACACACCCACTCACCTCCAACTCCTTCTCATCAAAGTACTGGAGCCACTGGAGAGGGACCACTTCATTAAACCCGTCCAGGAAGGCCTTGGTCTGGCCTTCCACACCGCGGGAGAACCGCCACTCCGCCATCAAGCTGCGCGCACACACACACACACACACACACACACACACACACACACACACACACACACACACACACACACACACACACACACACACACACACACACACACACACACACACACACACACACACACAATTACAGCCAGCCAGAGAGCACCGAGTCTCCCGTAAGCACATTGTGGCGGGGTAACGTCCGGCCACACGCCACCTAAGTGGCTTTCTTTCGGGGCCCTCCGACACAGGACACGGGTAGATGTAGTTCAAGGTGTTTATTGAGTTTAAGGCCAGATGTTATTCGCCGAGCTGATGGTACAACCAGTCATGACGGTGCTCCTCCTCGAGTGTGTGTGTTGATGGCTGGTTTATCCTGGGTGCCATGATTGCTCATGCACCACAGGTGTGCAGCCCCACCCAGCCAGAGTCCAATCAGTGTGACTCAGGCCAGGTGAGGCTGTAAACCAGCCATCAACACACACACTCCACATAAACCCTCCACACACATACACATGGCTGCTAATGAGTAGGGCGGGCAATAATTCAATGTGATCGTTTAAGGTGTTGGAATGGTATTGTATCGTAGGGCTGGGTGCTACGGCCAAAATCTTCTATCCTGCTATAGATTATTTAATATCTCTATAAAGATATAAATCATGATATAGCATGTAATTTAATAAATAAATAAATGTCTATATAAAATAACCACATGTAAAGCCTATTTTTGTATACGCCTGTGTGAATTAAATACTTGACAAATTAGTATTTTCTTTTTTTTTTTCATTACTTTACTGTAATGCAGCCTTTAAAACCAGGAAAAGACAACACTTTTCAACCATTTCACAATATTGTGATATGGAAAACCTAAGACGATATCTAGTCATATGTCACAATATCGATATAATATTGTTATCGTGTAAAATTCCCCATAATTATTGTGGCAATGCATTTTAACGCCCAGCCCTACTAATGCGTGTACATGGCGTTTCCAATCATGACGAAGGCCGACAATCAGAGGGCGATAACACCTCCTCCTCTTTCCCCTTCCTCCGTCTCATGCCTCTATTATTCATGCTCAAACCGTGGGTATTCCTTGCAGGCAAGCATGACTAACCTCTGACTGATGGCGACACGAGTGTCTGAAAGGCCAAGAAAACATGGCCCTTCGCAGTGCCTATTCCTGGTTCCTACTAGGGCATCCAGCCCCCCCCAGTGATCTCTTTACCTGATGTATTCCTCCTTGTTTTCCTCGGTGACCTGAACGTTGGTGCCGTCTGGCTTCAGGTCATGGGAGGTGATCTTGCCCAGGATCTCCATGTCCACCGAGAAGAACATCTCGAGGTTGCACTCCTCAATGTTGTTATCCCTGCGGAGGAGGAGGTAGAATAGTGGACATCATCAGGATTTCTGTTTCGTCCTTGTAATGCCATGACCAGCATGAAATTGTCATCTTCTCTTGGTAGTATAGGGCGTTTTACAAAGTGAGCGTATTTCCTGGATTCTCCACACTAAATACCGGCACTAAATGTAATGCAGACTACCTTGTCAGAATTTCCACTTTATTTCCTTCTTCACGTTTTCCTATTATACATAGATGTCAGCTCATGCTACGAAAAGGTACATTTTAATGTCAGGGTCAATATTATCTTTCCGTGGAGCCAAAAGATGGGTCAGGTTGTGTTACCGGATCCAGATGAGGGAGTTGTAGAACTCGGGGTCGATGGACTCCAGGTCCTTCAGGATGAGCTTCTTGTTGAGCATGCGCTTGTAGAAGGGCAGCGAGAATCCCGTGTCGATGAACTTGCCGTGGAACAGGGCCTGTCGCCGCACAGACAAAAAGGCAGAGGCCGATATTAACAGGGGACAGAGAGAGAGGGGACTGTTATCACCCAACCGTGCAAGGGCAAAAACGTGCGACAACGACTGCCGTGCAACTACCAGTGCTTCAATGGTACACGCGCACGAGGGCCGACCCCAGCTCTGCCTATTTCGCCGTCGGACGGTGGTGTGGTGTGCCTATTTATCCTTTTTATGTATTTTCTTCACTTCTATTTGCGAGTGGTGTGCTGAAATATTATATATTATTAATATTACATATATCATTTATCTCTCCTTTCATTTGTTCTTTGTTTGCGTGGCTCTTTTTTTGTTGTTGTTGAGAATACACGGCAAACTTAGGACATTAGGCTGACAGACAGTTTAATCTCAAGCTGCATCTGGCATTTGGAAGATGTGTCTATGTATTCATCAAGCCACATATTAGTTAGGATCAGAACTATCAGTCACATGATGTAGCCTATTAGGCCTACCAAGCCACATATTAGTTAGGATCAGAACTATCAGTCACATGATGTAGCCTATTAGGCCTACCAAGTTTAGTAGATATTATGCCCCAGACAGAACTGCTGTAGTGTTTTTCGTTTGAGGGGTTACAAAACGTAAGGCCTAGATTGTTTAGTTAGGTTACCTTAGGATATAAGTTAGGATATAATAATAATGGAAACAATGACATTACCCTTTTAAATTATATAATTATAGGAACAAACAAATAATAACAAATCAAGCTGTTGAGAATTCTAACCATACTCTGCGTGCATGGCGATGTGTATCAGACACAAGAACGCACAGTTATTGTCTTTATACTGACACTGTGAAAAGTGATTTGTAATGCAATATTGTCATGCCAAATGTATTGTGTTTCAACCCAAATATTTCACAATTGGGTTAAAAACACTTTGGCACAAATTTGACACCAATTTCACTGGGAAGCATAATGCGATGACACCCAATTCTGGAGGACGGCCACCTGGAGGGCTAAATAGCCACAACATCTCAAATCCACACAGATTTGGGACTTGCTACACTTTGCAGGTGTGTGTGTGTGTGTGTGTGTGTGTGTGTGTGTGTGTGTGTGTGTGTGTGTGTGAAGACTTGCCATGGCGATAAAGCGTCCTATGAAACAGAAGTAGGAGAGGTGGTCGGGGTTGATGGTGGAGGCGGGGTTGATCTGCAGACAGTAGTTGCTCTTGCCGGCGTACTCAAACAGACAGTACATGGGGTTTAGCACCTCGTGGGACAGCAGGAAGAACCACTCCCTGTGTGGTGGTGGTAGAGGGGAGGACGAAGAGACGGAGAAGTGTGTGAATGAGAGAAGAGGGCACAAAAACACAGCCTCAGACAACATAATAAATATGTTGAGCCATCGCCATCATCACCTATTCTTTGTTTTTTATATTTGGGTATAAAGAAAGTAAGAATTTTAACCCTGGGTTCCCAAATCAAAAGCTGATGATTGAATGGAAGGCCCTGACACTGAAGTAACACTGTGTGTGCGTGTGTGTGTGCGTGGAGGGAAGTGCAGTGAAAGTATGTGTGCTTTAAAGTCATTTGCGGTGGACATCTTTGTCAGACTGCTGTATTCGAAGCACCAACAATTTGCATTTATTGACATTTTTTGTGTCTTACCGAGCTAGGCCCCCATAGTCCAGTCCCTCTTCTCCTCTGAATATGACATAGAGTCTCCTCCTCAGGTCATAGGGCTTCAGGGCCATAATCTGAACATGCACACGTCAAACAAGCTCATCAATAAGATGCCGAAACAGTAACAAAGTTCACAAGTGCACTTTATAATATGACATATTTAGAATGCATAATGCAGATGCTAGGCTAATGTTAGTGTCACATCAGACTTCAGATTAATATCTAAAGTCTGATGGCAGACAAGCTCAAATCTGGGTGAACGGCACGTTTCTTTCGCTTCATATTTCTTTCAATCAATCATGTTGCTGGAGGCAGGGAATTTGTAAGTGTGTAATTGGTGAACACAACCTCACCAGCCGTAGTAAACAAAGTGTAAAAAAGTGTCTGTAAAGGTTTCAAACACCGTGTAGACTGGCCGTTGTAGAAATACATGTATTAAATTCCCCTTCTGAAAGCTTCAACCACTCGTGCAAATGAAGGCGTAACTCTGCCCCTTGCAGTTGTTGAATTCCGGCCCAGGCTGTCTGCCATCTCCCCAGAAGTTCTGCTTTATAACATAGCAGAACTGCTGGATCCGAGATTAGGCTAATGTATATGCACGGACGCTATGCTTTAATGTATATGCTATAATGTATGGTCTGCACAGAACTGCATCAGATCAGTGACTCCTGCCTCGGGGTCGCAGGCACTGACCGAGCAACTCACTCACTTGCTGGAAAGAGTCTTCGAACAAGGTCTGTCTCGACACAGTGATCTTCACATGGCTGGGAAGTGCATTGGACTGAGGAAATGAGAGAGAGAGAGAGAGAGAGAGAGAGAGAGAGAGAGAGAGAGAGAGAGAGAGAGAGAGAGAGAGAGAGAGAGAGAGAGAGAGAGAGAGAGAGAGAGAGAGAGAGAGAGAGAGAGAGTGTGAGAGAGAAAGAGAGAGACAAACGCATACATCAGTGCAAAGACTGCAGCTTCAACAACCCCCCCCCCCCCCCCCCCTCCATCCATCCCAACACTGGGAAGTAAATTACCTGGCACAGGTAGCGGAAATGGGCGAGCTTCCACCTGAAGCTGCGCTCGTAGGCGATTTGAGGCCCCTTGGTGCTAGAGAGAGCGAGACGAGAGAGAGAGAGAGAGAGAGAGAGAGAGTGAGAGCGCAAGAGCGACAGAGAACACATTTGTTTATTATATCAAAAAGGAGAGGGCACCTTCAATGTGTGTATGACCAATAAACAACAGGTCAGGTCAGTTTATTGCCACTTAAGGTGTCACTTTAATGGAAAGGTCACTTTATTAAGCCTAGACGACGTGGATGGATATGTTTGCCGCTCTCCCTTTCCCTCAGCTACCAGCTCTGTTGAGACTAGGAGCCTAAAAGACAGCATGAAATTGCCCCCCCGGAAAACGAATGTGCTTGAACAGGATGAATGAGTGCGCGTGTGCTCCTACACAGAGGATTTTCCGGTGCGTGGGTCATTGAAGGTGGTGGTCCGGGTGTTGTGGTCAACAAAGTAGCGCACCCCTTCCCTGGTGTATCGAATCTCCCAGCCCTCTGGCAGTGGCTCCTCATTCTGGAGCCTGAGAACCACACATGCCCAGGGGAACATACAAAAGACAGGCGGACGCAGACAACCCACACACACACACACGAAAAACAAAGTATAATGATACTCCCAGAGAAACCGGACCGCTTTGAAGCCTGGCACTCAGCCGCGTGACCTGTGACCTTATCTTATCAGACCAGTGGCAACATTGCTCTGGCAAGA
The DNA here is from genome assembly GCA_030340625.1 of Merluccius polli. NCBI lineage: Eukaryota > Metazoa > Chordata > Actinopteri > Gadiformes > Merlucciidae > Merluccius > Merluccius polli. The sequence continues at coordinate 6,793 of JAOPHQ010003733.1, forward strand.
GACCATTACTCACCCTTGTGTCCGGGGGTCCTCCCACTGTGTGGTCTTAGTGTTGTGGTTGACAAAGTACACGCGGTCGTTGGAGTCAACCCGCCTCTCTGCTTGGGGGGTGGAGGACAGGCAGGCACAAGAGGCAGGCAATCAGCGCCGGGATACAAAACAAGGCAGGCGCCTACTCATAGCCTATTCTGGACGAATCAGATTTGGCTTCACTAGACACACTGTGGTCTACAGACCACCCAAGTGTGGTCGCATCTGCATCCCTGCATCCTGATCTATTGCTGTTTTATTTCACAAGGACATTTATGAATGTGTCTCCCAGTGTTTTCCATTACTTAATCATCTGGCCCTTTAAGTATGTACAGCCAAGAGAATTAATATAGCACATGGCACGGTTTCCCACTGCTGTCTATAAGCGAAGCGCAGCGCTTCTGTTAAATGAACGACCGCCTCGACAAACTAATGCACTTTTCACAACAATGTGCGCGTCCGTTCATGTCAGCATCTGCATTCAATTTGACAGAAAATCTAGGCTTCTGTTAGCCTTATATAATATACTATGATAAAGGTCAATATAATATATCATAATAATAATAGCCTACATCTATGAAATCAAACTGTGGCTGGCGGAAGATCACTTTATTACAGAGTGTAAATATAGAGTAGCCTAAACATGCAAAGCTCGCTTTAGAGTCTTTTTTTTTACCTTTGCAAAACAAAGGAGAGTTAAAAACCAGGATCTGTGAACATAAGTGTTCTATTCATAATCATGATGCCAAATCATCGGTGACTCTGCACTTTAATAGTCATAACCATAGCCTGAGTGAACTACCTTACTAGGGGTGTGCCAAAATATCGATACTAAGATATATCGCAATGTTTAGTCTTGCGGGACGTTATCGATACACTGGCGCCAAATATCGATATTTAAACAATAAAACATACAGCCGCTTTAAACAGATTCTCTCACAAAAGCCTGCTACAATTTTGATTTACAGCGTCACTACTTCAAGCCTTCACCCTGAGCTTGCCGCAGTGTTGTAGTACTGGAGTCCGGGACTCGGACTCGAGTCCGACTCGTGAGCTAAATTTCGAGACTCGTGACTTGACTTGGACTCGAGCACTGAATGACTCGAACTTGACTCGGACTTGTGCATTAGGGACTCGAGAATTAAGACGAGGGCTCAACTTTTTTTAATGTCATTAGGCTATAATAGTAATATGCCATTATTCTATAATTTGGTATATGATTAGTGCAAGGGAATGTTATTGCTTCATGTCATACATCACACGTAACTAAGTTAGTAACGTAACTAACGTAACGTAATTACGTAACTACGTAAATAACCCACACAGCAAATCCGCCTCGGGATATCGCGGCTTTCGGAACGGATCCGCGAAACGGACCGTATCGGGTCCACTTGCACGCCGCGTTGGATCCGCTACGGAGGTGGATCGTGGACCCGCCGTGGCTCATAACCATGTCTTCTATCATGAATAGCATAAGCTATTCATAAGACATGGTTATGTATGTGCAAATAAAGCACATTAGAGTTGCATTTCTGAGTTATTATTAAGAGGACAGGGCAGTAGTTATGAGCACTAGAGTGAGTTAAAAACAGTAAAATACATGAAAGTTCATAGCTGCCACCATTAGGATGCGCCTATGAGCTGCGGCACAACAGTTATGGTTTTTTTTAAGTGTAACAACATGTATGCTTACTTTAGTGCTGACTCGGACTCGACGCGGACTCGATGTGGATCAATAGGGACTCGACTCGGACTTGACTCGTATGAGTAGTGGACTCAACTCGGATTTTTTTTTTATGACTTGGACTTGACTCAGACTCGGACACTGGAGACTCGAGCCTGGACTCAGACTCGAGGCATAGTGACTCGACTACAACACTGGCTTGCCGTGAGGATGGCTAACGAGGACGCTAATGCTAACGCAAGCCAGCCTACAATCGACAAAGCATTGAAAGCAAAGTTGTTGTTGAGATTATAATGCAGTTTTCATAAAACAATTTGATTCTGCTTGTTAAGCAGCACTGCTTGTTAAGCAGCACATGTGTTAATGTGTATTTTCTGCATTCATTTTGTTTTTTAATTTTATGTTAATTTGCACAGATAGTATCAACTTCGTTTTATTTGGACATAAAAAATGAAATGACAATGTTTTGTAATACATTTTGAATCTCACAGATATCGTAATTTATCGTGGATGAAATGTATTACAATATATCGATTATCGCAGAATCGCTGTATCGTGATATTATCGTTATCGTGGGCAAAATATCATGATAGTATCGTATCGCGAGGTACCTGGTGATACCCAGCCCTATACCTTACATGGGCATAGAGGGAGTAAAGATGACACAGAGACATAATAGGGACAGAATCGTATTGCATACACTTCCTTGATACCCTTTTACCATATTGTTCAGCTCTAATTAATAGCATACAATGGACTACTGTAGGCTAACGCTACTGACATGAGCCCTGGTGAATGCCTCCGAGTTGTACTGTGTGAACCTCAGGTCGAGGAGCAGAACTCACCCCAGCCGGGTGGTAGCGGGCCAAGGGGGTCGTTCTCCGCGGACATCATGGAGGCCTGGTAAAATGGTCGGCACACAGGGACGTGTATATGTCACAGCGCCAAAGGGGATCCACCAAGATGGAGATAAAAAATTAAATAAACAGCAAAAACTGGTTAGCAATGTTACCCCCTTAAAGGGGTAGTTCGGAATTTTGGACATAGGTCCTCATTTCCAAGTCAGCCAGTGTGTTATTTATCATTGGAGACGTTTTCAACAAATTTCATGCAGTCCTTCTAGTTGCACAGTTCGCTGGTGCTAAGCTAGCGCAAGTCAACGGTAACGACTAGCCTGCCAATAAAAACAGTCTTACCCACTCCACAGTACACCCAAGGCAAATCAATTATAACACCAGACTATCGATTTAAATGTCTGTTGATAGAATAATGTTAGAAATAAAACCAACCTCGCATTGCATGAATCATCACAGTTGATAAGGTAAGCAAACTATTACAGAGCCGGTAACCTAGGTAATATCACTCCGCCGCTGCCATAGCCTACTACCAGGAAGTATAACGCTGCTGCTGAGACACTCAAAAGTCCCTCAAAATGCAATGCCATGCAAGGTTGGTTTTATTTTTATTATTCTATCAAGACAGACATTTACATCGATAGTCTGGCGTTATAATTGATTTGCCTTGGGTGTACTGTGGAGTGGGTAAGACTGTTTTTATTGGCAGGCTAGTCGTTACCGTTGACTTGCGCTAGCTTAGCAAAAACTCTCCAATGATAAATAACACACTGGCTGACTTGGAAATGACAGGCGGGCATTTGGCAGGCTAGTCGCTGTCCAAATGTCCAAAATTCCGAACTACCCCTTTAAGTTCAACTGCAAGGGTTAAAATCAATACACTTTTCCCAAGAAAGAAAACTAAACAAAGTGAAAGGCCAATTCAAATAGTGAATAACACATTCCAAATATTTTTCTATGGAGCCAAGTTTCTGACACAGGGCAGGTCTATTGATTTGTCTTAATCATCCTCAGGGAGATGACGTTCAGCTCAAATCAAAGACTCTTGAGACAGGCGTTTAACAACGAGTGAAGAGGTGTACCGACAGTACACTTCCCCCCCAAACTACGGTCCACCTGTGTAACAGATTGGTAAGGAAAGAACCGACATAAACCCAAACCATGGGGGAGCTTGGGGGGGGTTTAGAACTCAGGAGAGGGTGCGTACCATTCATGTGGGCGGGAGAGTGAGCAGCAAGCTGGGGCTATTCCCTATGATTCGGAAACTCATCACCTCCACAGAATGAATAGACTAAACTCATCACCTGTTGTGCTCTTACCGGCCAGAAACAACTGGCCGGTAAGAGCACAACAGATGTTCTCGTTGTGTGCAAAGGTCTTAGTCATCGGTGATCTGACCAGGTGATGCTAGATGAGACCAACTTGACTTCATCAATTGATTTGATGAGACGGTTGGTTGGCAGTGTGGACACGTGTAAAAAGGTATTCCCGTTGCTGGTGAAACAGACAGAGCACCAGCAATCACCTTTAAAAGGAATGTAGAGCAGTGATTTACCACCACACCAAGTCAATTTGATTGAGGCAGGGTTCTCAGTGGCCGACACACACACGGCATCAGAAGAAAGGTCAACTGACATGGATCACTGAGATGGTACCATAAATCTGGAGCAGGCTCTAGAAACCCTTCAGAAAAGCTGGTAGCTTAATGGATGTTAAGACTGTCCAAAATAACAAACAAAGGTGGAAATCCATCATCATTTAATAGCGCCTGAGGGGAAACAAATGATTTCATGCCTTGGTTCTTCTATGTATGCCATGGGACTAGTAAATATGACAAAAAATCAAGTGTGACAATAAAATGACCACATTTCCCCCCCCCCCCCCCCCCCAAATGGACCTCCACATATATATATTTTTTAATTAATGGTCGTTAACTCCAACCAGAATGCACTACAAGCGGCTAAGGAGGCATAATAAGGACGGCTTTCCCTTACGGAGTAGAGGTATCTCTGGTTGAACTGGTGCATGGCTCCCTGCAGTTGACTCCTCTGGCTCTGCCACTGCTCAAAGTTGCGGACGGACTCCATGGTGGGCCGCTGCCACGTGGTGGTGCGGGTGTTGTGGTCCACATAGTAGATGCGACCCCGGTCGTCCACCCGCCTCTCCCAGCTGGAGCGTGGCGAGAGAGATGGAGGGAAGGACAGAGCCCGGGTCAGGCCCGTTGGGCAAAAGCAAGGAGCCCAGCAAACAAGGCAGAGAGAGCAAGGTGAAAGTTTAAGGTTAGCCAGTAGGTGGATGTGGCAGTAAAGGGAATAGTTGGCAAATATTAATATATTTGTGACATATATTGAATTCATTCGTTTTCCACCCTCCACCTAGACCTTGAGGATATATGTTGAATATAGGATAAGTTTGCTCGATTACATTCTTACCTGTAATTTAGTTAAACTGCTAGCATGATAAATGTTTTTCTTTGTTTTAAGAGAACGTACAGTTTGTGCAGTTTCAGCCCCAAGGTCATATTTCAAGCAATAGCATCTAACAAAAAAAAGACTGATCTAAATTAAATCCTAAATATGTGCACAAATAATGGTCTATAAAAACGCCGAGATGATGTCCATATGGTATGCTGACTTGACGCAATCTGTCTTTTTTGGGACTGGTTATTTAAACAACGATGGTTAACAACAAGCGAGACACAAAGTCTTCCAATAATAATGAATAATAATGATTTGATAATAATGATTGGAGAAGATAAGAGATGGATGCAATTACACGATATATGAGACAGATGTTTAGAGATAGAGATGTTTTCACATCTCCATTGTCTGCAGTCTAATTAAATCCCATTTGTTTAACATGACTGAAGTCCAAAAAAGCATTTTTATGGCATAAGCAAAAAAGGCCACAATTCACATAATTTCTTCAGTGCAAGTCTGAGAAGCTATTTGATTGTTCCAACCTCATTTTTCTCTTGCTCAGCAATGTTCAACAGTAGAAATGTGTGCAATGTGTGCTTTCTGCATGTTCACTCACTGTGACTCTCTTGCTCTAAATAAAGGTTCCATCTGCAAAAGTATAACTATATATATATATATATATATATATATATATACACTCACCGGCCACTTTATTAGGTACACCTGTCCAACTGCTCGTTAACGCAAATTTCTAATCAGCCAATCACATGGCAGCAACTCAATGCATTTAGGCATGTAGACATGGTCAGGACGATCTGCTGCAGTTCAAACCGAGCATCAGAATGGGGAAGAAAGGTGATTTAAGTGACTTTGAACGTGGCATGGTTGTTGGTGCCAGACGGGCTGGTCTGAGTATTTCAGAGACTGCTGATCTACTGGGATTTTCACGCACAACCATCTCTAGGGTTTACAGAGAATGGTCCGAAAAAGAGAAAATATCCAGTGAGCGGCAGTTCTGTGGGCGCAAATGCCTTGTTGATGCTAGAGGTCAGAGGAGAATGGCCAGACTGGTTCGAGCTGATAGAAAGGCAACTGTAACTCAAATAACCACTCGTTACAACAGAGGTATGCAGAAGAGCATCTCTGAACGCACAACACGTCGAACCTTGAGGCGGATGGGCTACAGCAGCAGAAGACCACACCGGGTGCCACTCCTGTCAGCTAAGAACAGGAAACTGAGGCTACAATTCGCACAGGCTCACCAAAATTGGACAATCGAAGATTGGAAAAACGTTGCCTGGTCTGATGAGTCTCGATTTCTGCTGCGACATTCGGATGGTAGGGTCAGAATTTGGCGTCAACAACATGAAAGCATGGATCCATCCTGACTTGTATCAACGGTTCAGGCTGGTGGTGGTGGTGTAATGGTGTGGGGGATATTTTCCTGGCACACTTTGGGCTTATTAGTACCAATTGAGCATCGTGTCAAAGCCACAGACTACCTGAGTATTGTTGCTGACCATGTCCATCCCTTTATGACCACAGTGTACCCATCTTCTGATGGCTACTTCCAGCAGGATAACGCGCCATGTCATAAAGCGCGAATCATCTCAGACTGGTTTCTTGAACATGACAATGAGTTCACTGTACTCAAATGGCCTCCACAGTCACCAGATCTCAATCCAATAGAGCACCTTTGGGATGTGGTGGAACGGGAGATTCGCATCATGGATGTGCAGCCGACAAATCTGCAGCAACTGCGTGATGCTATCATGTCAATATGGACCAAACTCTCTGAGGAATGTTTCCAGTACCTTGTTGAATCTGTGCCACGAAGGATTAAGGCAGTTCTGAAGGCAAAAGGGGGTCCAACCCGGTACTAGCAAGGTGTACCTAATAAAGTGGCCGGTGAGTGTATATATATATATATATATATATATATGTATAACTATAACTATATATATGTTTCTTTAATCTAGATTAATCTAACTGTAATCTTGGAATTAATCTAGATTAATCTAGATTAAAATGGCTCATTTGAATTCTGTCGAAGGCATTCATAATATGCGTGTATATCTATATATATATACTGTATATATATATACACACATATATATATATATACAGTATATATATATACACACACATATATATATATATACATGTATATATATATATACACCGGTACACACACATATCCGGTGCTACCGGAGGATTTCGGTTCGCGATAATATCGGCGATAAAAATATTCTCGCGGATAAAAGTTTTGCGTCACTAATATATATACATACATACATATACATACATACATACATACATATATATACATACATACATACATACATACTAGGGATGGGCATTTTAAGAAATTTCCTTGATCGATCATCGCTAGAATTATCGATCAATTATCGATTAATCGTTATTTTTCTATAGGCTATATTAAAATTTCCGTTGGTAGAAAATACAAAATACAATAATGTATAGGCCAACAATAATACAAGACAGTTAACTTGAAGACCTACAACTGTTTAACAGTTTTAAAATAATAAATACGTTATAGGCCTATGCGGCGCTCGTAAAAGCCGAACAATGCGCCTACATGCGCTCTTAAAGGTTTGGAAACGATTCAACAAGACTAAATCTGTATTCCAATCACAAAAGTAGCCTACTTATCGGCCAACAATAATCAAACAAGGCAGTAAAAGTGGGCATTAAACTGTATAACTGTTTTGAAAAAAAGGGGAAAAAAGGCCGACATATGCCTACAATATGCGGCCGGCGCTCGGAAAAGGCTCGCGACAATAAGATGAGCCACACATTTAGAAACAATGGCATGAACTATCTAAAAGCAATACCTTAGTCAGAAAACATATATGAGGCTGAACGTTTTGCTAAAATGTCACAGTTATGGAAATATTGAAAATGTTGGAGCGGCTGGCTTGACCACGCGAAACCGAGAGACGGCTGTCTTGACCGCAGTACGCGATCAGTCATTAATCAATAATCGTATTTAACCGTATAACTGCACACAACTTTATTTAAAAGCAATCAAATGTAAAACATGTGTGTTTGTATTTTGGTGTCCGGTGCGTGTGGGTGTGCGGCTCCTCCGGCGGAGCGGTTCATGTTAATAGCGGAGTCCGGGAGGGTTCACCTTCACGGCGTAGTTACGAGGGATGTGCGGCTATCGTCTTATAAAATACTAAAGTGTTTTTTAAAGTTAGAAAGATATTAGATATTCAACCGATATTCACGCTCCGAATTACAGCGATCAGACACGGGGAACTAAAGCCGCGATCACCGCACCGCTTCAAGACTCACAGTATGCAACACAACGTCCTTTTGATCGATAACAATATAAATTGATCGACACATTTCTTAACGATCAATGATCGATCATCGATTAATTATGCCCATCCCTAATACATACATACACACACTGCATGGCAGACACGTGGGTAAGCCTCAACACTACCACGTCAGGATTTATGTCAACAACGCTTGCTAGGTTTTGCGGGGAAGTGTGTGTGTGTGTGTGTGGGGGGGGGGTTCTGACCCTGGCGGTAGAGGCTGCGGTCTCTCCCAGGTGGTGGTCCGGGTGTTGTGGTCTACGTAGTACGTCCTGCCATGTGGGTCTTTCCTCTGCTCCCACCTACAAATCACAAGGATCAGCAAATGAATCACAGATTCCCCAAAAAACACAGAACTGTTGGAGCAAACGTTTGAACGTCATTCAAAAGCTCACACGATGCAGAGGGGAGACTATGGCAAGCTGTTTTAACATTTAACCGAAACATTCTTATCTGTAATTAGATTTTAGATATCCATAATAGCATGCCTCCTAGTCAAAATGGTATTCTCACTAGTCAGAATGGAAATTAAAGATATCCACAATAACATTCTCCCTAGTAGAAATTGTATTTCAAGATATCTAAAATCTTTATTTCTCCTAGTCAAAATTAAATTTAAGATATCTTTTCATCAGCTTGCCATAGGAGACTGATGACAAGAGACTTGTTGGCAGACAGACTAAAACTGCATTCTTGCTTCCATGATAATAAGAATTTCCAAATCCAAGAGGATAGTAGGTATTATATGTTAATGTACGGATCAACCATTGAGTATAGCAGGTATACCAAGGTACCAAGCATTCAGTGTTCATTTCACTCAACTCTAATCCATACAAAATATCTCATCAGGCTTTAAAGCTAGGAAAAGACTTAACTTGGGCTATGTCACAATATAGCTCAATGCTATTCCATAGGCCCTCCCTGGGTAGCCCATATCCCATCGCTCCCGCCCCCTGGACCCCCCACGCGGTTAGGATTTTTACCCTGGCGGCAGGGCATCAGAGGCAGCCGTGTTGTTGGGGGTCTGCTGTCTGGGCTTGGCCCCGTCTGGAGCTGTGGCCTCACTGCTTCCGGCGGCAGCAGAACCACCGCCACCACCACCATCTCCTCCAGAGGCTGCGGGTTCACCCGCATCAGGAGAGGTCAACGTAGACACGGGGTCAGCGGCAGAAGCAGCAGATGCATTGGTAGGGGTGTTGGGGTTGGAGGGGGCAGCAACAGCAGCAGCAGCAGTAGTAACGGAGGAGGAGGAGGAGGAGGTGGTGGTGGTAGTAGTGGTGGTGGAGCAGATGGAGGTAGCGGGGCCTGGGGTTGTGCTATGGGCTGCCGGGTCTGCGCCCAGTGGGGGATGGTTCTGGCTACAGTCTCCGTGGCTGTCAGCGGAGGGCGGTGCGTCCTCTGTGGTAGCGGAAGAAGAGGGGTGGACTGCGCCAACGCCATCTCCATTCACTACAGCATTAAAAAAGGAGACAGGGTATCTGCAGGTTTCCAGTTTTTTAAGTAAGGGATAATCCATGACGAGGTGTGCAAGTATCGCACGCTGCGGGGAATAAGAGGTTTGCCTCCGCAAAGTGCATTATTTTTCAAAATATGCACACCTCGGAGTTGATTATCCCGCTTATACCACTTGCGAATCATTAAAAATATTAGGGTGTCTGTCAGTTCATATTTTGGTTTTATCTCGCAGTATTTTTTGTGTTCCTGGAAACAAACGGCAAATGATTGGAGAACTATATGGGTCTGACTAAACATGAGATTCATATGGAATGCTGACGTCACCTTATTACTCCAGTAAATAGAGACCATCTTAGTAACGACCTGGCAACGTTACCTTATTACTCCAGTAAATAGAGACCATCTTAGTAACGACATGGCAACGTTACCTTATTACTCCAGTAAATAGAGACGATCTTAGTGATGACATGGCAACGTTACCTTATTAATCCAGTAAATAGAGACGACCTTAGTAACGACATGGCAACGGGGGAAGCTTTCTAAACGTAGTCCCATCCAAGTCCGGTCCAAGTTGACAGTTATTAACGTTTTGTTTAGCGCATTTATTTTTAGACAGGTGATAAGACTGCTTATGTTACAATCACGTCATAGCCATGCAGCTATCGAAAGTTAATCAACACCCCTCCAGCCAATCAGAATCGAGGATTCACCCGGGCCATGGTATAATACCTTTTAATACCAATGACAACACAATTTAATACAGATTTAACGACCCAGCTGCGTATAGGTAAATGACAGTCCTCAACCTGGAATTGTTTTACACATTTATTGAATTGCAATATAGTCAGCTGCTTGTCTGACAACAAAAGTATCCAGCACACGCATGAAGTTAACGCGCCAGGGCAGTGGTCAACACAGCTTGTGCATGCCGTGGGAGTCAAATACATATTTCACATAAAATACATTGACATTTATCGGTTTGAGGTTTATTATTTTTCCTCTCGGTCAGTCATAAAAAACATTTAAGACCTATGCAAATTTTACTCTAGTGCTCAGCGAGGTAGAACCGAGGTTCCTGAGGTGGAACTGAAGGGGAATTTACTTCCGTCAGCAGAAGTTCAACTCTACATGTCAAAGTATGACATTAAAGCGAAACAATAATTTTGTTACAGGATTCTTGAGACATTCATTGCTCACCAGTGCCATTGGTGGTGCGGGTGTCACTGTCTAGGGGTGTGCAGGCAGCGGTGCAGTTGGATGTGGCGCCGTTTACATTGACGTCAGGGCCAGGGTCGGAAGAGTCGGGCACCGTCTCAACATCTTCACCATTGGAGGCCAAACAGGAGCCTGAGCTGGGGCCATTGGCAGGGCCCGCTTCTGTACCATTCAATGTGCTTCAGGAAACCAAAAACACAACATGGAACAATGAGTAATATATATATAGTAATCTCAGATCTAGATTGGTGTCCGGACAGCTTGTCTTCCCACCTGCTACAGGAAAAGTTTAGTTTAACAGTGCTGGCTGGGAAGACGATGCTATCGTTTTAGTTATCAGTCATCTTCTGGATCCAAGATTAATGGTCAGCCATATCACTTGAGGGGTGTGTGTGTGTGTGTGTGTGTGTGTGTGTGTGTGTGTGTGTGTGTGTGTGTGTGTGTGTGTGTGTGTGTGTGTGTGTGAGAAGGGTCATGGGGGACTAGACACACGTACGTTTGTGTGATTATTTACTAAAAGTCCCACGTGTGTACGTACGTCTGTACGTCTGCGTGTGATGAGTACAACTCAGCATGCAGTTTGTTTGTGCGCATGTGTGACTCCTAAACACGTGCATGCGTGTGTACGTACGTGTGCGCATTCTGCATGTGTATCATTATTGTTGTTTTATCTGTTTTTGTCATTTAGTCTATTATTAATCATTTTTTGTTTTATCTGTATTGTCATTCATGTTGTTTTATTTTCGTTTTTATTTTTTTTAATCCATTCAGGCTCCTCTGTGTTATAGGAACATGAATGACAATACAGCTAAAACGATGAATAATAGACTGTTAATAGGCCTATTATTATCCTAGTTTCATTGATTGATTACCTGGAAAAGTCTATCTAGTCCATTTAAGGCTACATAAATGACGAAAACAGATAAAACAACAATAATGATACACATGTGCATGATGCAGAATGCGCACACAGACGTACATACACACGCACATGCGTGTTTGAGTCACACGTGCGCACGACCGTGCGGTCTGCATGCCGAGTTGTACTCATCACACGCAGACATACGTACGTACATACATGTGGGACTTTTAGTACATAATCACACTAACATACGTACGTGTGTCTAGTCCCCCGTGACCCTTCTCACCCCCCATAGTGTGTGTGTGTGTGTGTGTGTGTGTGTGTGTGTGTGTGTGTGTGTGTGTGTGTGTGTGTGTGTGTGTGTGTGTGTGTGAGAGAGAGAGAGAGAGCAAGCAAAGGTCGCACAGCAAATTCACAACTCTTTATTGGCACTGCAATGGTAGAACTAGGTGCTGCTGCTGCAGGACTGCAGCTTCTGCAAGAAGCTTCTGCAAGAGACTCAAGACCCCTGGAGTCTGCATAGCCTCCTTCCTCTACCTACCTGCCCCCCCACCCCCAATAAAATAAATAAATAAAATACATTTAAAACATTTAAATCCTCTTATGCACTTATTTCATGTTCGTAAGTCCTGGCACTTAAAAATAGTACTTAGCATCGTGTAGCATCTTACCCTAGCTATCTTTGTTGTATACGAGGAATGGGTTAACCTAGCAATTAGGAGTGCTTGAAACGTGTTCTATTGGCATCCTTAGTGTACTGACAGCGATATATTGTTTTATTTTCTTCTGACAATGTACTTATTGTAAGTCACTTTGGACAAAAGCGTCTACTAAATGCCCTAAATGTAAATGTAAATGTGTGTACGTGTGTGTGTGTTTCACCAGAGGGGCAAAGAGACGACACGGACAAGTTGGAATCAACCCATCATGGCTCTGACCTGGAATGCATGTGGAGTGCTCTTCACTCCATCACAGACTACAAAGAAAGAAATGGCAGCGATGCCCTGCCCTCTGTCACACTTCCTGACAAGCTGAGGTAAGCCACACCACCCCTGCGGTGAGGTCATCCCAAGACCCGGACGACGATAGATGTGTCTTTGAAAAGGTTAACACATTCGGAAATCCCCAAGAAGGCATTCCAGGGGTCATATGCATTGGACTCTGCATAGAAAAAGTTGGAATCTGTGTACGCAGAGATTTTCCGAGATGTTCAAACAGTGCGTAGTGCAACGGTACAGGGTTTTCTGTTTATACATACCAACCATCCTGAGATTGTGCGCACGTGAACAAGCTTGGAGTCCACACCCAACCCTTCATGGCAACCCGAATACGCATGATTCTGACGGCATTTCTCAGCACCGCTCACCTTCAAACCTACCTCTCCCGGAAGCAGCCTGTAGCTAACTCATGCCTCAAGAAGACCACCATTGTCCCTGTACCCAAGAACCCCTCCATCACATACCGCACTGTAACAACTGACCTCCATCACCATCATGAAGTGCTTCAAGTGGCTTGTCAGCTCGAGGCACTTCTCCATCCACTTCTCCATACTCCCCAACACAACTGGCCCTCAACAGATCCATGGACGATCCAGCCATCTCTGTGACCCTACGCACTGCCCTCTCCCACCTGGATGAAGACCCTAGTCACATGGTAATAGACTGTTTAGAATCATTTTCTTCCGGTTACAGCCAGACTCACTCACAGCTTCAAACCCCAGGCCATTTGGCTGTTAAACAGACACTGAACTTTCATACTTCCTGAACTTTCATACTTCCTGTACTATGTTTGCTACCATGTGTTTTTTTACTATGTAGTTACCCATGTCTGTACCGACTGACCATATTGCACTTTTAACAATAAAGCACTTTGACACAGAGGCTCCCCAATGTTGATCATTGGTCTACAACTGAATCCATATATTCACAGCCACCTATGCTGTGGCCGATCGCACAGGACAGCGTTTCTAGAGTGAGAGAATGAGAGAGAATTAGAATGTGGATGAGAACAGACAAACAGGGGCAGCTGGAAATGCTATTTAAAGACAGAAAGATGGAGGTTTGACTGATGATGAAAGCACTCTTAGCGAACCAAAGTGGGGACCAAACTAATTTGGCAAGAGCTCTGATACACAGTGGGTGTAACTTAAATCCAACAACCAACTGATCTCTTTCCCCTACTTCCATCTGACGGTTAAACAGTTGCTAAACTCAAAATGTCTCCATGGATAATTGGTGAATTCATCTTCAAAAGATTTTTCACCAGTCACATTCTGTTCACTGAAATCTGTGTCGACGATGAGCACATTTTACATTGTCAAGGTACATCTAAGGTTCAATGGACACCGATATAAAATGTAGTAAATGTGCAAGCCAAGATCCTGAGGATGAGGTAGGCATTACGGTTTGGAGGCATGGCATAGTTCTAAATGTATAGATCCTAGAATCCTCCTCAATTAGGGGAAACACAGATGTCTTTTAAGACACTTTCAAAAGTTTATTGAACTGTTTAATGGACACTATAGACATAACCAGAAATGTATAAAACCTGGACATAGCTAATACCAACATGTGTTCATTCTGGGTACTGTCACATGGCCATGTGAGTGGGGCCATAGTCTATAATTAAGCAGCAGGCCGTCTCCTGTCCCAATTGCCGCTTTCAGATTTACAACTGACTGCTACTTTAACTACTTCCTGTGGGCCTGCCTGCTATTAGGATAGGTGCACTGCTTGAGGAAAGGACTCGGTGTGCCACTTACAGTATGTGTTTCGCAAGGCATTGGTTAAGGGTGCCGATTTCAGACAAAAACAAACAAGGGTAACTGCACGCAAGCGCTTGTGTGTGTGTGTGCGCAGTGGGGAACGGCTACATGTGGCGTCAGAAACATGCATATTCAGGTTTCCACACAGACTTCCAGATGTATAAAAAAAACCTGTGAGGTGAAAATATGTGTCTACGCACCGTAGACACGAAAGTCAGTGTGAAAGGCAGAGAGGGATAAAATACAATATGATAAAGGCACTTTTGAGTAGAGAGCCAATGGGAATAACAGACAGATTGGGGATATGCCAGTCCACCCTCAGCTCTGTGACGCCTGGGGTTTGGGACGGCGTTATCCACCTGACTCCGCGCTACGTTACTTTCCCGTACCCTGCAGTTGAACAGGCCAACATTAAAAACGTTTTGCAGTGGCAACGGTTTTCCAAATGTAAATCAGTGTGATCAACGTTTCCACCACTTTCGCCATTTTTTTTACTTTCCCTTTCGTATTTTAAATAAATGAAACAAACACTCATGATTGTGAATGAGCAATCAGTTTACTGCGGTAATTATGGGCGTTCCTAGAACCATGTTTGGTCAATTATGAGGTGTGTGGACTCTAAGTGTGTTCACGTGCGCATAATCTCAGGACGGCTGGTATGTATAAACAGAAAACTGTACCGTTTGAACATCTTGGAAAGTCTCTGCGTACACAGATTTCCAACTTTCTTGCTGAGAATTCATTTGCGAACACCTACGCAGAGTTCTATTCATATGGCCCCAGAATAAAATAAATACTTCTGACTTTTAAAGCTTTACATGGTCTTGCCCCAACTTATATTGCAGAACTTGCAACTCCCCTCAGAAGCTCTCGATCCCTTCGAACCTCTGACCAGGGGTCCGAGAGGTTTGACCCCTGGTCAGAACCAGCTCAGGTCTTTAGTCTGTCCCTCGTGCCAGACTAAAGACCCGAGGTAACTGTTCCTTAAGTCTTGGCACCTTTCTGTTGAGGGTTTTAAAAAACTTCTAAAAACCAACTGTGGGGGTGTATGTGGAGTGTGTGCTGTTGATGGCTGGTTTACAGCCTCACCTGGCCTGAGTCAGACTAATTGGACTCTGGCTGGGTGGGGCTGCACACCTGTGGTGCAGAGCAATCATGGCACCCAGGATAAACCAGCCATCAACACACACACTCGAGGAGGAGCCACTGTCATGACTAGTTGTACCATCAGCTCGGCGTATACCATCTGCCTGAAACTCCATTAAACATCTTGAACAACATCTACCCGTGTCCTGTGTCGGAGGGCCCCAAAAGAAAGCCACTTAGGTGGCGTGTGGTGAAGGTGACCCTGCCACACTGGCGCCCAATGTGGGGCTCCTCCGACCAGGGCGGGACACGGAAGGGCTGTCCAAAGCTGCACTGGAGCCACCAGCCGCGGCAGAGGACAGCCACCCCAGCACCAGCTCCCCCCTGAACGGCAGCGACGGCCAGCGGAGGAGCGGGGAGGCAGCGCAGCGACCGCCACCGGCAACCGTCTGCCGCTAGCCTCCCCCGGATCCAGCCTGGAACAGCCCAGGCCAACCGCCCCTCTGCCAGGGGACCAGGAGCCCAAGGCCCCATGCTCCAGGAGGAGATGGGGGAATCATGCCTCGTCGCCCTGGTGGAGGGGGGGACCTACAGACTGTTTCAGGCCCTCCGAGAGCTACCTCCGCGGCCCAGCTGTCGGACCTCCTCCGAGCCCATCCAGCCAGCCCCTGCAACCAGCTACCCCAGAGACGCCTCCGCCAGCTGGAGCAGCAGCCCCAGGCCTCCGGTCTCCGGGATGGAGGGGGAGGGTGGGGTTGGCGTGTGACACTGGGGAGGTGTGGAGGTAGTGGGGTTTGGGGGGTTGTGTTTATTTTTTTTTTAGGTATGGCAACCCTGAAAAGAGTCCAGGTTTTGTGTAGGTATGGTAACCCTGTTCAGAGTCCGGTATGTGTTTTGTTTTTTTTCCGTTTGCTTGGATGGGGGATGGGGGGGGGGGGGGGGGGGGGGGGGTAGGCGAGGCTGGGGATTCTCCCCGGCCTCAATCTGGTGTTGGGGATATGTGGGGGTGTATGTGGAGTGTGTGCTGTTGATGGCTGGTTTACAGCCTCACCTGGCCTGAGTCAGACTGATTGGACTCTGGCTGGGTGGGGCTGCACACCTGTGGTGCAGAGCAATCATGGCACCCAGGATAAACCAGCCATCAACACACACACTCGAGGAGGAGCCACTGTCATGACTAGTTGTACCATCAGCTCGGCGTATACCATCTGCCTGAAACTCCATTAAACATCTTGAACAACATCTACCCGTGTCCTGTTTTGGAGGGCCCCAAAAGAAAGCCACTTAGGTGGCGTGTGGTGAGGGCGACCCTGCCACTCAGACAGGCTTTTTATTCGTTCTGGGTGTCCTTTTTTCTCCCCTTTTTTTTTTTACCGCTGTATGTATAGGCCTGTTCCTATACTTTTATCATTGTATGTTATGGTTTTATGTATCGTAATTTTTGTTATGTATCCTTTCTGCACTTTGTAACTTTTGTTTGAAAAGGTGCTATATAAATAAAGCCTTACTTACTTAGGCCTACTTATATTACAAGTTTGAGGCCATAGCTTTGGGTGTTGCTGCATTGTGTGTACTGCTAAACAACCCCCCCCCCCCCCCCCCCAGAGGGGCAGTCTGTTTCCAATAATGCTGATAGCGAGAGGGAGGTTGGCTGACGGAGTGGTCGAAGTTCAAAAAGAGAACAGCACTGCAAAAAAACAATAGGCGAGTGAAGCCAGTGGGGGAATAATTACATGGCATTAATACTTCCCTGATTATTAGATTATATAATAGAGCAGGAACCAAAGTAAAAGTCCTAACAGTAAGAACCCCAATGCCATGGTGGGTCAATGGTACTTTTAAAAACAGACCTATACAACATGTTTTCCATCTTGCTTGCCATCACCCTTATGCCTGCAACGTGTTAAACCTCTTAAATTAAATGCATGCTGGCGAAGAACACATTTGGATCCAGTTAACTAATATCTAAATTTCCCTTCATTAAATTACTTGAGGATTGTAGCCAACCAAAAAGGATTTCAACACTGACTTTACTCTGCAAAACTTACGCCGTGAGTAGGTAGTCAATGTTTCCCTGCTTATTGTGGAATGCCAGGGGTAGATTGTTGATAGTGCTACTAGATCTTAGGGAAGCATTTGACACAAACGATCATAAGCAAAATTCCACATTGAATAAATATTCAATACATATGCAGCTCATAACCCTGCCTTTTTATTGCAGGCAATTCATTTGCATACCTTTGCCAATTATATATTCAGTATAAAACCATCTTGGATTTAAGGGACATATTCAGTATAAGAATGTGCAAAGTAAGTAAGAAACCTTACTTTTTGTTTCGGATGGAGAGGGTTTTTAACTCGGTTGGCTTGCATTTGTGTATGTTTGTGTTTGTTTGTGTACGGTTGTGTGTGTGCATGCGTTTTCTTTCCTATGAGGGCATAGCAGCCGGGAACTGCAATGCAGATGCGAGCTAGGCTGTCCCACCGCCCCCCCACACCCCACCCCCACCTGCCTGGTGCAGCAGTTTGCAGATGGCTCATTCTGGTGGTTTTCAGTACACAAGGCCTGTGTCTACATTACACTTTGATGCACAGACAAAATACTTATTGGCACCAAGATATGGAAAAGACAACGGATGAAAGCAAGAAAAGCAATAGACAGAGTGAAGAGAGAGAGGTGATAAGAAAGCAGTGAAAAGGATTAAATGTAGATGTATTAAGTGTGAGGGATGAGACCAATGCCGTTCCTCCGGCCAACAGAGTTATAACATTTCTAAACAAAAAGGCAATTCAAAACTGTGTGAATACATTCAACTTCCATGGGGAATCTCACTCTAGATATAAAACAACTTCACTTTCTTCCCCCATGTTACTTTTCATTTTCAAGTGCCCTGGGACCCTCACATCAAAACGATATTCAACTTTCAGTGTGTGAATGTGTGAGGATTAGTTTACCAACCCTGCTTTCTAATTGCTGAGTTACTGGCAGGGTTTCCCATTAATGTATTCTATCACCAGTCTCCCCTGTTGCAAAAAAACATACCAAAAAACAGCCTCACACACAAAGTGCGTCAATTCTATTACTTGAAAATGTGATAGCATGTTAGCTTAAAAGATACGGTTAAAATGCAACTCTAAAAACGTCCAATTAGTTATTAGGCCCATGTCTTTATTTCCATTTACTTGATGAAAATGCATCATGTATTTTCTCTGTTGCATTGCACAGCTGTGCATTGGGATCATCCTGAGCGCATACATGCAGAAGGCATGTATGCAAAATAACTTTTGCTAAAGTGCGACCTAACAATGCTCATCAAATTTGTTTCCAGCACTGTAGCCTTAGGCAGGCTTTGCATTAAAATACTGTACTGCAACTATAGCACAATTTTAGCACCTTTTGCCAGGCATAGCTTTACCCCTCCAGATGATATACCTGTTGGCTGCCCTCGAAGAGGAGGACGATGATGAGTCTTCTCCATTTTCATGAATGGCATCTCTGTTCTGTTGGGTTTCTGGAGAAGGAATGACAGAGACAGTAATTTACCTTTCTCTAACATAATGCATCAATACCTCCTGGAAGACAAGCTACTGCTCCTGAAAACCCAAAATGAACAAAAGGAGGGATGCCCCCTACCCCCCACCTCTGGGGAAAGCTAGAAGTGCAATAGGTGCATGGTAGGTTCAGAGAAACAAAGAAATATATGTCATAAAACACATCCACGCGTGTGAAGAATAATGCATGTTCATGACTTCTTGAACGGAGTGGACCATAAAGTGCAGTGTTTCTAGCCTAGAACTCTAGACACCCCCTAGCGGCAGCAAATTTATTTGGCAGCTAGTGTAGGTCTAGCAAAGCTCCGTCCGCTTTTTGGTGCTGGAAACACCAAGTGTGTCTTGTATGTCTGACCAATCACAGCGTGAGGGGCGGAGTCGAAAGCCGGGCTACCTAATGACGACAGAAATGCGACGGTTCTGTGTTAGAGGTAAACAATGGCTGCTGCTGCTGGCGAACGGCTGTCTTTCCACTCGGCTTTGGCCGCGACTCTTCAAGATTTGAAGTTAACATTTTATTTGAGAAAAGAACAAAGAACGGCACTGAAGTCTTTCCTCGAAAATAAATATTTATTCTGAGTTTTGATTAATTACGTAGTCAGAGCCGTCGCTCTGACTACGTCACCTTCTTCGTTGCTCTGATTGGTTGTAGCGCTATCCTATTGCGTGCAGAGGGAACTTGAAAGACAACCGTTTATCCCGCCCACACTGCCAATGGAGCTGCGCCAGACCTTACATCTTTCTGATGTAGGTCTGGCTTGCCAGGCTACAGTGTTTCACCATCAGTGACAAATCAGTGATTGTCCACGAGCACAAACAATTTCTTGAAAGTTTAGACCAGGGAAGCAATGTTACCTGTACGTATTCAAGAGAGAGAGAGCGAGATGGACAGATAGATCTTACTGGTGGTGGTGGTGGTTGTTGTTGTTGCATTGCCGTTGGTCAGGGGTTGCACAGCCTCGTGATCCGCAACCGTCAGCCCGTCAAGGTATACCGTCAGCTCCCCCGTGGACACCTCTGCTCCCTTCTGCTCCACACTCAGCTCCAACACCTCCTTCACATTCTCCACTGATGGGGGGGGGGCAAAGGGGACACATAAGATGACTTACAACTCTATTGCACACATATGCATGTTGCTTTTCTATTAAATAGATTTGATCCATACGAAAAGATTCAATCTATATGATCGTTTATCAATACATATTAGATTGAATTCAATGTTTTGAATACTTTGATGGTTGTTGGCTGAGTGCCATATTCCATAGGTTGTTGCAGATTCAGAAAACAGGAGATAAGATAGGTGTTCAGAAACATATGATCAAATCTGTCCTCCAATACAAATGTTTAAATCGATACAATAATCAAATCTTCGGAATCAATAACAAAAATATTATCTTTCTCCTGATGCAAAGTGTCTAATCCTTGCAACCCATTGTTATTGAAATAAATACATGTGTCAACATACCAATCACAAATGAGAATAAGAAATGGAACATTTTCATTCTGTGCTAAAGTGAATATCTTTTGTTACAAAGATAGCTAGAAATAGTAGAAGATTAGAGAGATGTTTTTGTTCAGACACAAGCTGCTAGCCTTGTCTATGCAGATCAACGTCATTGTATAACATTGGGCCTGAAAAAAATATTTAACATTTAATAACTAAGAGTAAGTAGTTGTAATACATACTAAGTAGTTGTAATACATAGGATTTCAGTTCAGTTTATAACCTGTTGTGGATATCTACAGGGTAGCCGTAGTACGTTTGTTAGATAAATGTGTGTATTCTCCCTTTTAAAAAGCACCATAATGACTTAGCGGAACAGAGTGGGGTCACAGCAATGGGCTTGGGAAAATGAGGATAATGCTCATGTATACGTTGGTGACTAACTTATATAAACGCCGTAGCCCAAACGCAACCGACCCAGGAGCCTCAAATTATTTTGTGCTAAATAACGCTGTGAAGTCGTGTACCTGCGTGTGTACGTGTACGTGTGTGTGTGTGTAAATACATACATTTTCTTTCATGCTGATCCAAGACATGCCGCAGATTTAAAGTGGCTTTGCCTAGCAGAGCGTCTGCCTTAATTGCATGGTGGCTCCATACCTCGAAGTCCACCTGTGTCTGGGGCGATACATTCCTGAAAGAAAACACACACACAGAAACCACGTGCACACACACCACTTTCAGATCAAATGTAAACATGTTCTGTGTTTTTTCAAACAAATTACATGGTCAACAGCCATTAGCTAAAGGAAACAATTGTGACTTTTATGGAAAACTGGTTCTGACAAGTCCATTTGCAGTGTTTGATCACTGTGTGCTACACCTGTGGCGATATAGTTTGTGGGAACACATTGGGAAACAGAGATCGGACAAGAAAGCCAAAAATCTAAAATTGTCTTCCCACACCTCATAATTACTTACTGACTTAATGAAAGGCTTTCATCCCCCTAACGCACCAGCCTGCTGCTTTCACTTAACCTGTTCTGGGACACAGTCGGCTCTTGTTTTGCAAGCCGTCCCATGATGCACTCTGAATTTAGTGAATAGAATTGTAGTCTGCTAACAAACAACCATCCTCTCCTGCATCCTGCTGTTGTTGATGGTTAGTATTCATCAGACCCTGTAAGAGTGTGAGAATCTCTACCTCCCTCAGGGTCAGAGTCTCCAGAGCATGACAGTATTGCTGAACAGAACATAACTCCCAGGGCCGTCTGAAGGTTAGAACAGAATTGGGGGGGGGGGGGGGGGAGGACTAGAAGACGGAGGTAGACACAGAGGCACAGGAAAGGGATAGTCAACTCACAGCCCATAAATCCTGCTGGTCTGCTGGTCTATATTACATGCATGTCCTTTACTTCCCAAATACCATCATGTACAAATAGCAGCGGTTGTTAAATATGCCTGGAAATTAGCAGAGCCAATAAGAAGCACAAGTCTGACGGTTACAGACATGCTGGTTCCACACAATTAGGGCTGCAACTAACAATTATTTCCTTAGTCGGTTAATGTAACGATAATTGTTTAGATTAATTGATTAATCATTTCGTTTAGAAAATGTCAAATAATAGCAGCTTTGCCTTTGGATGCAAATGGTAGTGAAGTGTGGACTGTGGAGTAAAGCAAAGCAGATTCTCTCCAGAAGCACAGCACTGAGGGTTTGTTTGGTGAGGGGGATATCCACTGTTTCCCTGACATGGGGAAGGGTGTGGGGATACTTCCTGCCGTGTCATTGATTGACATGGACTTTCTATCGTGTCCAGATTGGTATGGTCTCTAGGATTTATGAACAGTGCAACCACCACCAGCACTATACAGGTTCATGAGTTGCATTACATTAGGCACTAGCTTGTATGTTGGCTAAAGCTCACTCACACACACACACACACACACACACACACACACACACACACACACACACACACACACACACACACACACACACACACACACACACACACACACACACACACACACACACACACACACACACACAGAATGAACAGAGACATTACCACAGAGAAATGGACAGAGTACACCAGCGAGACAGGAGAAGGATCCCTCTTCTGTGTTACTTCTCAAGGTCTCCTCTTATTCTTCTTTTTGTTCCCTCACTGGTAGTTATTTTTTTTCTCCTTGATTTCCTGCGGGCGGAGGAGGAGCTGCCTAATGTGGGGACCCATGAAGCCCGCTGAGACCAAGGTCAAAGGGCTCACTGTGAATGACGGCACTACAGATGGACCTGACAGACTAAATGATACAAACACAGACAGACAGACAGACGGAGCCTTTTGGGTCTTACAGAGTGAGTCTCTCGTCCCACTTGGGGTTGGAGGAGCTGTGCGACTTTGCTGTGCGGCGCGTCTCCCCCTCCGCTGTCACCTCCACGTAGATGGACCCAAACAGGCTCTTCTTCCTCCGGAGCTTGGCACAAGAGACTAGCAGGGATGGAGAAGAACCAGTGAGATCCCTTACCTTAAATCTGACATTTTGTTTACATTTGCCTCGGTTACACTTGCGACTTTTATCATCCGATCACGCCAAGGCGCATTAACCGTTAACCATTAATCTGGACAGTCCCAGATCGGCTCTTGCTCACATTGTGATCCGCTGAGCTAGACCCATATCATGCTCGCATTCTGATTGGATTGCATATGTGTGTGGACAGCAATCTGGGCACAATGTGGCCAGACTACTGACTATGTCATTAAAACCATGCCCCATGCCTACCCGGTATGCATAGGTTACCAACAAAGATGGATGAAAATAAGTCATGGTGTTCAACCGAGACTCCAATGGCGATATGTTCCCACCAATGCTGGCTGCGTTCTCGGACCCACACCCCCCTCTCCACAGGAACCGAAATTGAGAGAGCACTCGCCTCCGCTGCACTCTCAACAATGCACATCTGGTGCGGGCCCTACCACTACATACCAATTTCAACACCAAGAACAACATTAGGGCTCTGTAGCCATAAACTCCTAGCCTAGAAATCTAGACGCCCCTAGCGGCAGCAAATTGAATTTGCAGCCAGGGGGTCTAGCCCTTCGTCGTTGTTTTTCGGTGCTGGAATCAGAAAATCTGTCAGGCCAATCACAGCGTGAGGGGCGGAGTCGGAAGCTGGGCTACCATGACGACAGAGTTGCGACGGTTCCGTGTTAGAGGGAAACAATGGCTGCTGCTGCTGCTGGCGAACAGCTGTCTTTCGACTCGGCTTTGGCCGCAACTCTTCAAGACTTGAAGTTAACATTTTATTTCACTATTCTTCCACAATCCACCATACGGAACACTTCCCCATGGACTAATTTCCGTCGCTCTATTACGTCACCTTCTTCGTTGCTCTGATTGGTTGTAGCGCTATCCTATTGCGTGCAGAGGGAACTTGAAAGACAACCGTTTATCCCGCCCACACTGCCAATGGAGCAGTGCCAGACCCTACACCTTTCTGATGTGGGTCTGGCTTGCCAGGCTAGTAAACTCCCTCACAAGCCACATCAGTGGCTTTTGCTGGGGCCCTCCGACACAGGACACAGGTTGTTTGTGATTTGAAGATGCATTTATTGGTGATGGCATGATGGTATAAGCCGAGCAGATGGTCTATGTTGCCATGACAGAGGCTCTCTCTCTCTCAATTGTGTGTTGATAGCTGGTTTATCCTGGGTGCCATGTTTGCTCTGCACCACAGGTGTGCAGCCTCACCCAGTCCCAGAGTCTAATCAGTCTGACTCAGGCCAGGTGAGGCTGTAAACCAGCTATCAACAACACGCACTCCCCATACACTCCACAAGCTCCTCTCACCCAGCGCCATTTCAGCTGATTTATTTTACCAGGAAGTGTTTTTGCGGGAAAGTGAAATCCAAACACAGATCCTGCCACAGAGTTTGCATTCAAGTGTCAAGTGTGGACGTCGGGCCTGTGTTCCGATCTTGCACATCCGGTCACAAAATCGCATTGAAATGACAAGTGTAACCGAAGCCTTATTGTGTGGGTCATTTAAGAGATTAATCACACATCAAAGTAGACACAGTGCAGTATGGTAGTAATCACATTGAATAGCTTTATTTTTTTTAACCAAAAATATGTGAAACAATGTATGGTTTTAGGTGAACCTTTCTGAAAACAATTTCATGTGCGCTTTTCCGTGTACGTAGGGTTGAGGAGTCTCTTCTCCATGACTGGGTGCATGCAGACTCACCGATGGCATGAAGTTGTGAAGATTCTCCATGGTTATGGCTGGACTCTGCTCTAGAGGCTGTGGCCATGTCACAGACCACAGTGGGGAACTTCAGGAGCAAACACAATAGCTTGTTAGGGCTGCAATTAACAACTCTTTTATAGATATAGTTTGTGATATAAAATATAAATAATGGCGATAGGCGGCAAGTGTATCATTATTTAATGCATGACAATGGCAAACAAAATTATGAGAAATTCCCTTTCAGCTCTGGTAGAAATCATAATAGGATAGAATAGCCAAGGGTCCTACAGTTTTAGGATAAACTAACACTGGACTGTATGTGTGCGCACTTAATCATGCTAGAAGAAACAGTTTTGATCCATGTGATCCTTGGAAAATCAAAATGTATGCAGACAAAGTAAACTTGCCGTTCTCTCAGAGATAGGGGCACAATATATGACTCTTATAGAAGATATTATAGTTGACTCCTGTGGGTTGTAATGCTTTTAGCCAAAAAAGCATTACCCGAGTGACAATACTTTCTGGTAGAAGCATAATAGCTAGATAAACCAGATACAATGTACACAATGTACATAATGGGCTAATGTACAGCCCAGTCCTTCTACTACAACTGTATACTCATCGGGATGATCATCACATCTACCTACGTCTGGTGTGTGTCGCTAGGCTGTCTGGTTCAGCCCACTCCGTGTCCCATGGTTCCTCTGCAAAAAAGAAACATGAATTTTTAGAATCAGCTGAGCTGGTAATACAACTGCAATGACTCAGTCGGTAGTCTCAGATAAGTTCTCCTCTGCTGTTGCAAAACATGTTCCACTTATGCATTCTGCTGCTGGTTAGCATTTTTAATGTTAAAATGATTTCTTGGTAGATTTTTATTTTTTACCACGTTGTAATTGCCAACTCTGCAAAATATAATGGTTCCTCCCTTAGTAGCTAAATTGGGTCGGTGCTGACCATACCAACTTCTACAAGAACAAAATACTGTATCACTGTACTGCACTTTTATACTTGCTCCTACAGCTGGCACATTTAATAACATATTCTGGATGTTGAAAGCTTTTTATTACATTAACAAAAATACTTTTTGTATTTATAATTTTGGTGTCCTTTTACAAGAAGTAGTCATGTTGTACAGCCCCCCATGGCCTACTCCTAATACAAAGTAACAAGCAGAGGAAAGACACCCAAGATAAAACACGCAACACAACAACCCAAAGGCTTTTTAATCAAACAAAATAAACGTAAATTGGTGGTGCTGTGAATACAGCAGTCAGCACTTTCACATCGTTCTAATCCTGTAACTTTGTACCAATTAGAGATAAGACATTTATATGACGAACTTGATGTTCACCGCAAATGACCTAAAAGCACACTATCTCTCACACAGACACACACACACACACAAAATGTTGGTGTGTAACCAAAAACAAAAGTCATAACTAGTTGAAAAAAGACAACTATAAAACTTTAACTTGAAGGAGTACATTGATTGTTAAGAATAAAATATTTACTGGGAACAAGCTGACTCAAGTTTAAAAACACCATGTATTATGCATATGCAAAAACCAACAATAAAACAGATGATGGCTTGGCGCATATCCATTGGCGATTTATAGGGTTTTAAAACAGGGGGCAATGGGTGTACCCATGCATTGGGCGTATGTAAAATAAATGGCAAAAGTCAACAGGCTTTTCAAAATGCACAACACAAATCAACAGAGAAAAAAAACAAAAATGGACCAGCCGATTATGAAGTGCAAGATGCCTTACCAAGAGATACTCAACAAGGCAGCAAAGGCGCTACTTCAACAAACTAAAGGAAATGAACATGCTCGATCCGTACTAACACAAGCAGTGGGGGACCTCAATGAGCTGCCGCAAGTCACATTTCCAGACTTGTTTTCCTACCTTGTTTGCGGTGTGAAAAAAAAAGGAACACCTATGTGGTGGTTTATTATGACGGCCAATCGCAATCAAAATGACGCGGCCGGTGCACCCCTAGCACTGATACGCAAAAAATAAATATATGGGTTTTATTTCTATTTAAAAAAAACAACTGGAGTGATTTAATCTGTGTATGCCTGAACACTGTGTAACACCGTTAACAGCGACTACCGCGGCAAGCATACTTCCTACTATTAAGTCACTTGTTGTGTTACTTTTTCTCTTTATGCTTCCTAAACTTAGTCTAAAGCCATTCACAACAGTATCATCATGCGGTTTTTATTCTATTATAGCAGAATACTATTTGCTGTCAATATTTTTCCAATGACAATAATGACAATGTAACAATTGAGGAGTGTGCAGTGGGGGCACCTATGATTTTTTTTTTCAAATAAAACTTTTTTGCATTTGGGGCACCCAACATAATTAGTAATAAAAGAAAATGTATTCAGGCAGTGGCGGGGGAAACACTGTAGCATAATGACAATCTTGAGAAACAGGACAACTAAATATGTTTTCCTTAGTGCAAGAATGGCCCTGTAAAACACACCATCAACTTTGCTACCACACAGTTAGAAAAAACAAACAAATGAGGACCTGACATCGGCCAACAGAACTGAACATGTTAATGAGTCTACTGTACTATCTTGCACTTGGCATAGCTGGTGGCAACTTTATTATCTTTTCCATGAATTGATAATTAGAATGGAAAAAAGAATCATGTCATATTAAGGATGTAGGTAGCCCATTACACTAAATGAGGTCAACTCAAATTATATTATATTAAATATATTAAATGCAACACTGCAGAACAATATGGCCGAGGCTTGTGTGAGGTCTATTCCGCCACCTCCCCAAGGCATGCTACTCATATATGACAGCACCCATTGAAACATGGCTGTCTTTCTTCACAGCCTCTTTGGAAGGTGCATGGAAGCTTAATTATCTTGTCAACTTCAAATTCGCCGAACAAGGTAACGAACTAGAAAATGCATTTCCTGCAGAAAATGCAGTGAGTGCTGATAATAGTGCTGCCCCCGACTAAAGATGTACTTAGTCAACTGTTTTTTGGGGGCATCAGAAAATGGTTTGAGTTCCAGGGTGAGGGAGAGTGTTAAAAAAAAAAGAAAATAAAAGAAACACTGTTACCATTGTGCTACTTTACAGATAATACAAAACCGTAATAATGAGCCTTAAAAATATAATTATATATATATATAATATAAGCACACACACGAAGTGGGCTGCCTATTAACGGCATGGACAAACGGTTCTGAATGTTGTCGAACAACCAGGAAGGCGACATTGAACCTTTTGTTAATTTTATTTATACACTGTATAACTGCAACCATTTTTATTTAAAAGCAAGCAATTGCAATAGAGCTTGACTTTTGTCAAAACAAACAAATGGAAAAAATGTTGTTCATATTTTTGTGTCCGGTGCGTGTGGATGTATGGTGCTCCTTCGGGGGAGTGTTAGGTTTATGGTTAGGGTTAGGGTTAACCCAGGTGTAACTGTTCACACCTGGCATTAACATGCGTCTTGGTTGATCCAATCACAAGTGGACAGCTCCAAGTACGTCAGTTCACACCTGGCGTTAGGATGCGTCTCCAGTGACCACTTGTGATCGGACCTCACTTCGCCGCTCTACATGCACGTAAAAGGGTACATCATATCCGTTTGAAGACCAAATACATTGTTGTAGAAGAAGAAATCAAAACAATACAGACCGAGTCTATTCCTTGCCATGTTCCAGGCAAACCAAATCGACCAAGATGTTTGATGCACTCTAGTATATCTCTGAGCTTTTAATTTTCGCTTGAAAAAGATAATAATATAATAATACACGCCATTTGGTGGCAACAAAATGCGTGATGGGAGGCAGCAATGCACTCATTCAACGAAGAAGAAGAACAGATGATCAAAACAAAGATGTTTGAGGTTGTATTCGTTTGCGATGCTAGTTTGTTTATTTTTGTCTTACTTTTTGCATGACTAAGCGACTAATGAAAACTAGGTCGCCTATTAGGGGGCAGCCCTAGTTGATAAAGCTACATAGTTTAAGACATGTAGAAATGTTTGCTTAAAGGTCTCCTTCACCGGTAAACCGTTTTTGCTGCACGTGGAAAACGTTCTTCTACCCCCATTGCATGCATTAGCCAATGTAAGAACATAGACGGACGAGGAAGTCAGAAACGAAGAAGTGAGAAAAAGCCCAACAGTCTGACGTATGAATGTGTATGAATATTCATGACCTCGCCTACCTTGGCTTGAGACCGCCCTCAGGAAAACAGTATACATCAAGATACTTCCGTTAATGATACTAAAGATAATGATACTAAAGATAATGCTGCATCTCTCGGTTTCATAAAAAAAAGTATTACGTCGCTATAATTTTCCGTTCCGGAGATAGACGCGAAAGAGTCCAGCAATACCCCGACTTCTGAAACAACATGTAACACACGTTAACCTGTAGGCTACCTTAAACCTGGGTTTGCTCAGTGAGCACAACCGTATAATAAACGTTTAACGTGTAGCCTATAGTGTAGCCGTAATGAATTCAATATGTACGACTTTATTCTCGTAATTAATTCAATATTTACGACTTTATTCTCGCAATTTAATGAAAAATAAAATCTTAATGTGGCCCTAATACTCTGTCGTAATATATTAATGAGACTTCCCATACCCGTATGAATTATTGAGACGTCACGTAGCGTCCCGCAAGAAGAAAATCATTAATTCAAGCCATGTACTGTTTTCTCGATCGCTCTGCCCTGTCAAATGATACGGAGGGGTTTGTTTACTTCTTCTGCCATCGGAGAACGCTTCGTCTTTTGCCACCCGGAAGAACGTATATTGTTGTTGTGACGTGGTGATTTGTCGTGTTGATAACAGACATCTTATATCATGAATGTATCTAATGGATGTATATAGTAACATATGTATAAGATGTCTATGGTTGATAACGCACTAGAGGGATCACTCGCCTCTGATTGGCTAACATCACTGTGACGGACAGTGCTGTTAGCCAATCAGAGGCAAGTCATTTAACTGTCATGAGTAAGAGCCGAAAACCTCTCGTTCTTCCCCGCCCACCTCCTCCTCCAAACTAGAACAGCCTGAAACAGGCGCACCAGAGCATTTTTTTCACCAAAACCGGCTCACAGGGCATTCATTAATACTAGAGACCACTGGAAAATTAACGAAAAAACGATGAAATGAGACCTTTAACTCGTGTCAAAATATTAGACAGACAATAGAATTGCCTCCCATTATAATGTTTTGTGCTTAAAAGCTGAATATTTCAAAAAGTATAAAATATTTTTGAAAATTTGAATGACAAGCCAAGATGAACATTTTAAAATTTGAATGGAGTCTCTGGGTGAAAAGTTGTAGGAGGAGGAAAAAGTTTGTGGAGAAAAAGAAAAAAAGAAAGAATAAAGCCTAAAAGAACATAAGCTGAGCGCTGCCATTTCATTAGGTGAGCGGTGCCTAGCAGCACTCACCTAATGAAATGCATGGATCACTTAGACATAAAGACATGACTGCAGTGCCTCAAGCGTATCTGTGCAAAAGTCAGAGGGTTACCATCTGACTGAGTCTTGCTGTTTAGAGAAGGGAACTTTTGTCTGCCTCATAGGTAGTCTCTTTAAGGACAACCTCATTTGTCTCAATGAAAACAAAAATGGATCAAATAAGAATAAAAACTATGTAAGATCCTGTAAGTCATTATAATAAGAAACTTTCTCAAAGTAATGATTAGTATCTCAAAATAATGACTTGGTATCTCAAAATAACGAGAAACTTTCTCAAAATATTGACTTAATATCTAAAAATAATGAGAAACTTTCTCAATATTTTGACTTAGGCCTACCATCATAAATACTTTACCACCAGCCCAACATGTGTACCCACTCTTAAGCACCCCTCCCAGGGCATAACAAGGGGCAGTCCCAGCCTCCAAAGATCCAGACACCCAATGTATTGGTAAACCAATCCAGAATTCAGAGCCCTGGTACTCCTGGATCTCTCCCCAGCCATAGGCCTGCCTGCCCGCCTCCCTCCCCAGCTGCACACTGCAACCCAGCCCCTGCCTGACCTCCGACGCCTGGTCCTCCATACTCTGTCCCTAGCTCTCGGCCTGCCTGCCTCCCACCCAACGCCCGCCTGCCTGCCCGCCCGCCCGCCTGCCCGCCTGCCTGCCTGCCTCCCTCCCTCCAGAGCCAAAGTCCCCATCTACCCCCGCCCCTGGTACTCGCCCAAGCCTCCCAAGCCTGGAGCCAAAAGGTTGGATTGGGGGATGACTTTCAATAGATTGCAGTCAGCTGCTCTGCTACAAAACACCAACCCAGAATCAGGTCATTTACAAGTGACTTAACAACCACAGAACACAGCGGCAATTGCGCCGAATTTTTAGATTACTCACCAGAGTGGCGAGTGGTCTTCATAAATTACTCGACAAATACAAAAATTACTCGCATTTGGCGAGTAAAACAGCTTAATTTCAACCCCTGACCGCACACAACTTTATTTAAAAGCAATCGAATGGAAAACATGTTTGTTTGTATTTTGATGTCAAGTGCGTGTGGATGTGCGGCTCCTTCGGCGGAGCGGTTCATGTTAATAGCGGAGTCCGGGAGGGTTCACCTTCACGGCGTAGTTACTAGGGATGTGCGACTAAAAAAAATACTAAAGTGTTTTTAAAGTTAGAAAGATATTAGATATTCAACCGATATTCACGCTCCGACTTACAGCGATCAGACACGGGCCGAGATCACCGGTATGAGTCCCGTGTGTCTAGCGGTGTCTACCTGCCCAGGTGTTTACCTGCCCAGGTGTATTGGTCAGTATGCCTGCAGCGATGAGTTAAATCCAGGGCTTGTTGCGACCACGGATGTATTCGGTTTGCGATGCTCATGTCTTCTTATTTTAATGTTTTACTTTTTGCTCGACTAATGAAAACGTATTCGACTAAGCCTCCGTCGATCGACTAAGCCGACTATTAGGGGGCAGCCATAGTTAACTTACAGCACTTTATATGGACCATTAGTTATATTTTCAATTTATTTACAGAGCAATCCCTGCAAAGTTTTTCGGTAATAACTATAGAAGAGACTATAGGATTAGTGTGTGTCGGACGAGGGGGGCGTGGCATCACGATGGTGGCTCTCCATCGTGATGTCAGTCAGCTATCACGATGGACGAGGACATGGTCCATCGGCACAACCCTAATTGGTTTACCAGGTGTCTGGATCTTTGGAGGCCGGGACTGCTCCTTGTTATGCCTGGGGCGGGGTACTTAAGAGTGGGTACACATGTTGGGCTGGTGGTAAGGTCTTCGTGATGGTAGGCCTTAGTCAAAATATTGAGTACGTTTCTCATTATTTTAAGATGCTAATTCATTATTTAGAGATACTAAGTCATTATTTTGAGAAGGTTTCTCATTATTTTGAGATACTAAGTCATCATTTCGAGAAAGTTTCTCATTATAATGACTTACAGGATCCTTTTTTTTCCATCACATTGCCAGCAATTGGCTTCCATAGAAAACTATATACTATATTGGAGAGTTCTTTTTTTAAACACTTTTTAAACACTGAGAAACCAAAATTACTTTCACTTCATATCAAATTTCACTTGATATCTCCGAGTTTATCAATTCCTTTTATCGATGCTGGCATGTTTTTACATCAGTTGCGCATACGCAATTCAAAACAATGACGAGTCATCATGGCAGAATTTCAAAAAGATAGATGACAACAGTGCTGGTTGTAATGTTTGTAAAATCAGAGTTTTTCCTGCATAGAGGAAGTTTTGGCCAGTGCCAAAGGAAAATCACCAGCGCCAAAATGATAATTGAGAATAAAAATAGCAATTCAAATCCTCAGCAATTTATCAAACAACTGTCTAGGGCTGGTGTGAATACATAATTTCAAGCTTTGAATAATTGTTAGGTTTTCTCAACGAATATTCGAATATACACTTCAAGAAAAAGCCAATTCACAGTGCATATCTTTCCCTGTCTGAATCAGAGCCAGCGAGGACCACTGCTGCAGAATTGCAATTTTATCAACTGATCGCTTTTTCCTTTAATTTCTGAAGCGGTTCAATTTCTTAAAACAAATGTCATTTTAGTAACACAAAAAGCAAAACTACAATATCGCATAGGATTGCTGCGTGGACGTCAGTGGCTTTCAGATCCACTCATCGGTCCAAGTCCGACTCTGTTATGGCAGAGCTTCAATGTAACCTAAAAGTTTCCAAAGACACACGGCTTCCATAGTATGAAAATACAGGTCGTTTAAACATTGTGCAAAGTTTTGATGAAACTGCACGGCAGGACTAGCGCTATTCACCCGAAGATAAATCACACAGGCGCTATTGTGGGTGGCCGATCACCTGAAAAGGAAAAAAGATCCAATTAAAACCATTAACCCCCCACTTGCCGCAACCTCTTCTTTCTATGGCCGTAACTGACTAGTGGGAGCGCCACCAAGGAAAACTAATTCCTGGGGAGAATTTAATAAATATTATTATTACAACCAGTTAGTTTACAGTCTCGGTCAGTCTTGCCAATTCTCACACTGGACGGCAGGTGTCAAAGTGCTACCAAAGTATTCAAATAGTGTTCTAATATCTGATTACAAAACTAACAGCATCATTTGGTTATTCAACTATTTGGGGCCAGCCCTATGAACAGCAGTCAGCTCCCCTCTCATTCACAGCCGCTATATTTTACACATGCGGCTGATGCATGTTTTGACTGGGCCTGAACGCTCCGCTGTGAAGCTAGCTAATGGGAGAGAGGACTTCCTGAGATTTCTTATAAAAGCCATTTTATTTCTGGTCAAAATCTTAAAAACAGTGACTTACAACCGCAGCACACTTTTTGCATCATGTCCTGCCTCCTGCACCCCTCGCCTAACCCAAAAGGAGTATTTCCAGTAATAATAATAATAATAATAATAATAATAATAATAATAATAATGAGGGCGCTTTCACACTAGGGACCCGGGCCCGGATCTGAATACACTTGACCCCAAAGTCCAGTTGGTTTGATTAGTGTGAACACAAATGTAGCATACCAGAGTCCACTACAAACAAAACAAGGTGGTCTCTCAAGAAAGGTTCAAATGTACTTGGGTACGGTACGCATCAGGTGTAAAGGCTAACTTTACCAAAACACAGATGTGGACTGCTATTCTGCATATCTGAATCTGTGCGCAGCACGCACCAATCTCATCCACACCAAAATATCAATAATAATAGGCATAGCGCGAAGGTCCACTCCATTGTATGGGCTTGGGACCTTGCGATTGACACTTTTCTACATTAGAGCGACAACATAAACAAATGTTGAGCCATCGGGTTGTGTAAATAATACGCAAGTGTACTCGGGTACGGAACAATATTACCAATGTGAACGCTGACCGGCGGGGGAGTGGGGGCAATCGTACTCGGGCACGGTACGACGCAATCCTACCTAAACGTGAAAGTGCCTCGTCTGACAATCTCCTGTTGTGGGCTACAGTGTTGTAATAAAAAATGTTAAAACACATGTTAAGGGCGTTTCATTTCCTCAAGCTTTCTCAACAGTAAAACCAGAAGCCTGTGATTCATATTTCCCATTCTAACTTCTAAACCCACTGATCGGAAAATGTTGTTTTACATCACTTTGGCATAAGCCAAAGTGATGGAACCACTAAACTGTAATAGCATTATCGCTCATTGAATTAGAAGCAAAAAAACCTAGCCAGTTAATTTGATTGATTATCAAGAGACATATTTGTTGCATGTAAAGTGTCCAATAAGGGCCAACTGACTGGACATCCCCCAGTCCAGCCTAGTGGACACAGAACTCCAAGCTCTGCAATAAACCCTGGGTTTGCCAAAGCAAATGGCATGTGACACACACACATGCATCCCAAACCATTGACGGATACCACTTCATCACTGCTGTCATGGCTCATTAGGGACTACCTCTAAATACAAGAGGGAGTAGTGGAAGAAATTTTGGCTGTGACACACAGGTGTATCCCAGTGACAACTCGCGTCTTCAGTATCTTACTCTTCATCTCACTTGATTTCACAGAATGTCTCATCATGCCACACAGTGGCCCGGTTACAATATGACCAGAGCCAAGTCCCAAGCGTTGATTTATAATGCACAACAGAGCAATGAATAGCGAATGGAAGAAGAAGAAGAAAATAAAAGACGCCTAAAACAAGTTTGAGGGGCAATTCAGACCTAGAATTTGAGGTGGGCGTTCTTTCCCAGCAGAGGACACCGCTATGTAGCTTTGCCATGTTTGTTATCAAGTTGTTACCATGTGTTGTCTACATGTAAGCCGGTATTGTTCCCTTTACCCTATGATGTGATATTGAAAAATGGCAAACGAGTCTGAACTTGGCTGAATTTATGAAGATTGACTAAACAATCGTTTTGCACTATTTAGCTCCACCAATGCAGCCTGGTTGGTACATTTTGCACATAAGGCAGAACTGGAGATAAAATAAGCATGGTTACTTTGGCATGTCGTGGCTTAATTGGCAGTGGCAAAAACCAAAACAATGCTGAACCACGGAACAGCCTGCCAGTGGATAAGCACCATAATGCTATAAGAGTGGCTTTTGAATATAAAGGTAAACATGGCCTTATGCGGTATTTGCACGCTGCAATGCAATGCTTTTTTAATACATGTTCAGCTTCATGGTTTTCAATAAATGTTCAGCTATTAGAAAACATTCATTTGCTGAGGTCAGGCAATACAATGAAAAGAAAGGAAATTAACAAATACAAACAAATAGTTTTTGAGGGTCTGGCTTAGTTTAGGTTCCATTTTACGTCTAGACTCAGTTACTCAGTATATTGTTTACCAAGTCAAGAAAGACTGACATACAGAAAATGAGACTGATATACCGGATACAACCCAACGCAGAACACGAAACTAGACTGAATCGTTGCATGGGACAAGTCTTGTTTGGTAGAACCAACACTACTGCGTTGATTGAAGTGGGAAAAAAAACACTATCTGCTCTGCTGGTTACAGGAGACAACAGCGATAACGCAGTTTTTTGCTGTTTAACATTATAGGGTTGTAATCCTTTCATTTTAATACAATTTGAATGGTTCTGACTTATTTTCTTGTATACAACAACAATGTTGCAAATCATGTTCTGTAGTCCAAGTATTTAATGTGTTGAACACTTTAATTAATCAGATTGGTATCCAAAACACAGCCTGTCACACCTTTGCTACTGCTATTTCTATCCAGTTTACATACCGTACGGAGTATGTTTAAATAGACACAAATAACCTGATTGAACATGGCTTAAAGCAATAATGCATGTGCAAGTTTGCCTATTAAAACAGCACATTGTCATGTCAGTATGACAAAGCCTAAACATTGTGTGGTATGTGCAAGTTTAGTTTCACATTAAAAACAAATATCCACCCTCTTCTTCCATGCCTGACTCAGATCTTCTCTGTACTCCAATCAGAACAGCATCATCGTTTCCATTTATGTGAAACTAAGTAGTACAAAGATTTTAAACACCTAAAGCGCAAAAGTGTGACAAACATCACAAAGCTTTCCAATATTGAACTGCCATCATTCAAGTCGTGGGACGTTGGTCCAGAACGTGTGTGCTGCTTGCTGTCATTTAGCATGCAGCCTTGCAAGGAACTGTATTGTCTTTAAGGGCCGAGGATACATTTATCACAGGCCTGTTATCCAATTGCGTTGTGCTCCAAAAGTTAAAGTTAATGTGCATCTTGCAAACAACAAATGCCCAAGACTCTCCACTGAGAAAGTTGGTGTGGGCATCCCCCTTCATACGAAACCAAGGCTAGACGGAAAAGGACGAGCCACAAAGTTTCAGAAGTACACAAGAAATGTCATTTGCACTCGTTTCAACGTCTCTGGAGACGTGAGCCAACAGGGTTGTTGACGTCTAGAGTCCTGTTGTTGACATCTCAAGGCACGGCGGTGTCCACTTATAACGTCACGTTAGCCCACTCAAATTACAAACTTGCACGAGCAACACAAAACAGTGCTAAAGTGGTGTACAGTGTGGACGCCGTTGTGATTTAAAGGGTGCTTAAGTAGATATAACTTACCAGATACTCTATTGTAAAGTGGTGATTATTGTGAGTACAGTAGTGGTGCGATGTGTGCGAAACCCCAGATAGAAACAAACAAGCTACTGGGCTGGCGAACGGGTCAAAGCAATGCTAACGTCCTGTCGGCAAAGTAATATAGCTAGCGGTCCAATTAACCTGACGTCCTCGTACAAAACGCACCGACCGCTGAACAACGGCCATTGCTTCTGGCTGTGTAGTAAACACTATACCCTTAATGTAACGCAGGCCCGCCGTTTAGCTAGCGAGACGCCTAGATAGCATCTCTCAAGTCATCTGTGTCAGGTAGCTCGCTAGCTAGCTAGCTAGCTCTCCAGCTAGCTACTTAGCGGCCATGTCCGCCATCACAAAGATGGACAAGTCGGTTGGCTGAAAGTGGAAAACGGGCTGTTAAGAAAGTATCCGCGAAACGACACGGTTTTCGGTGTGTTGTTATCGGGTGTAAGTGGTTATTGTAATCAGCCAGACCGTGTTTTATTACCGTGTCAGTCGCTCCAGCTTCCGGTTACTCGGGGTGGGTTTTTTTCTCGTTTCGGTTTGCTGGTGAAGCGCCAGTCGGTTCGGCTCGCGCGGCCCAGCGTCCTGCTACGACTCCGCCGCCATGAAGCTCCAGCACTGCGCCCCGCAGGCGGCGAGAGGAGACCCGTCCACGGCCACACCACGGCTAACGCGCCACCCTATATAATATAGTGTCATAACATTGGACATATAAAGTTGGGGCTTCTCATACGTGCTTATATATATTTTTTTATTTTGTATTTTAAAAAAAATAAAAGCTACCCCCCCCCAAAAAAAAAGAAAAAGTGTATTTTTGTAGACTTGACTGAATCAGTAGGAAATTAAAGTAGGCATAATTCTCGTAAATTGTTAAACAAAGGGATATATATATTTTTTTTCTATACGTCTTCTAGCTCCTACAGGGTCAAGGGGTCAAACTCACTTCAGGTTTACTATCTATCTATCTATCTATCTATCTATCTATCTATCTATCTATCTATCTATCTATCTATCTTGAATTAAGTACAAAACAAGATACATTACAGTTTCAATCAATTGATACAAAGGAGCAAGATACAGCTCAGAATGAAAAACAAGCCCATGTCGGTGTGTAGATGACCACCTTCAACTCTGATGCCTGGGAGTTTCCGCTACATAGTCGATGACCAAGTGAGGGTTATGTTTTTCTCTGAATCTTAGATGAGAATTTACCATTGACCCTCACATGTTCACAGGTTCATGATAGGCTTCCTTTGCTTGCTGGAGTAAGGAGCAGCATTAAACAAAGAGGATAATAATTGAGAATAATGTAGCTTGCTCTCTTTTGCATGGAGATGAGTTAGTTTACATGGTTTGTGCATCTATGGATTTCTCTCTCTGTATCTCCTTCTAAAGGGGAACCTGATATGTCCAACCCTTGTGAACAAAACTAACCTACTACCTACTACTACCTGCATTTGTTGTTAATATAGTTATGTTCAAATATATGCCCATATTTGTACATCAAAGTTACAAAATTGCGCCACCATCTAATTACATCTGTTTTTACATCTAAAATCCTGCGATTTGAGTATTCTGCTGGAGCAACAGCACTATAAGAATAACTTGAATAATAATAATAATAATAATAATAATAATAATAATAATAATAGCAATTGTATTACGTAACAATATAGGCCTAAGTATAGAAGTCCAGAAATGAGGAATGACAAGATAAGTCATAATGTTTATTGAGAAAATATATGGAATAACATGTCTTCTTAGCTATTTATAGTATATATAACAGAGCTAAGAAGACATGTTTTATGCATTTTTGGATTTGTACAAGAAACTAAACACTAAAGATTACATGTAGATTACAAACTCTCTAAAGCAGATAAAAAAACCACCAAAAACTAATTTGTACCAGCAATGGTTCCAACTGTGTAATTAGGTCTATGTTGTCGACATGCATTTGTTACTAAAATAATGTCAGTATTACTGGTGATAGTAAATGTACCACCAAATGTATCACCCCTCACATTTCCTTCAAATATTAGTCCTTCTAAAATGCTGATGTAGTTTTGTGCTTATTGCATGCTTACTTTTAGCCAAACAAGGAAACTTAACTAGATTGTAGAAACCATGATGAACAATCACAAATTCACAGCAAAAATATTTCTAACTACAGATATATAAATGAGGTATTGGTATTGGTAAATGATAAATGAATGGCATTAAGGAAC
Source organism: Merluccius polli (assembly GCA_030340625.1). Lineage (NCBI taxonomy): Eukaryota > Metazoa > Chordata > Actinopteri > Gadiformes > Merlucciidae > Merluccius > Merluccius polli. The sequence continues at coordinate 46,078 of JAOPHQ010003733.1, forward strand.
AGTTCAAATATATATGATTAAGTAGCTAAAAAATATGCATATTTCACAAAGCTCTAATGGGAATTACATTTAAAAAATAGACATTACATAAAAAAATAATAAAGTTGTTGTATTTCAGAAATGCTATCATTATCTCACTGCAATGGTATCGCAAAACAAAAAATGAATATCAATAAAACATTGCAGTGAAATAACTTCAATGGTAAACAACAAGTAAACCACAAATAAAGAGTTTATTTATCCAACCTAGCACATGTGAACAGGGAAATGCCATTGAAATGCATTAAAATTACAGTATAGTGTAAATATCACAAACCTTCAGATATTAATACAATACGCCCTGTAGGCTAAGTGTGATAACAATTAATATAATAAATAAGTAGGCTTGACACACTCAATTTTTAGTGTTAGGAACACGGGACTAAACTACACACAGCAATTTCTTTATTGGAGGCAATCTTTTCAAGGGGGACATAACTTGAAAGATTGAAAATTCATTGAGCCAGTAGGGGGAGCACAAGATTTCCAATGCATTTTATTAATACATTTCCTGGCAAGTAATACAAGGACAACATATATTTTTTCCGGGTACACGTTCAATGGGTTAGATTCAGGTTGCGAACTATAACAATGGTAGGGGGTCCTTGTAATTATGTATTCATTGTAAGGGGTCCCTGGCTTGAAAAAGATTAAGAACCCCTGGTTTAAGGCACTACTATATAAACTATAGTTTATATAGTTTAGCTTCTATGTTTTCTTTGACATGTCCATGCATGTGTATGTTTCATGTGTTTAATCTGTTCTTGTTGTATGTGCACATGTGTGTGTTTGGATGTATTGCCATGTGCACATGTGTGTGTGCATGTGCACCGGCAGTGCAAGCGTGTCTTTGCTTGTGTTCCATCCTATGCCTCCTTTCGGCAGAACGCGTTTGTCTTGCGGCAGAAACAGATGGTGTTAAAGAACCGACAATGACAGCTGGCACACGGGTCACAGCAGCCAGAATGGGGCAGGCAGCTCTCTGAAACCTCAAAGCACTTTTTAGAATCAGGGATCTGAGTCACTTTAGGGGGTGGTCCTTTGGGATGTCCTAGGTGCATCCTGTGCCTCTACCAAGAAGGAAAACAGGAGGAATGAAGGTCAAAGGTTTGCAGAGGTCTCACAGTTAGAGACAATTTGTAATGCACATTCCTTTAGACTTCCCATCGCTGTCAATTGTAATATTCCATAACTGTGTCGGAGTATTCACCTTCACTTAAGCAATATCACACGAGAGGGAGTGCTGTTATACTGAATATCAGCACAGCTGTGATTCGGACGCCGGCACTCGGCCGATATTGCTTAATGACATCACTGCACATCAGCAGTGCAAGCAGCAGTCCAGCCTATTGCCATTGGCTGGACTGCAGTACTTCTTTCACTTCTTTACAACCAAGAGGTCTCCATCAAGGATACATACGGTTTTGTAGGATTCTGTTTCAACTACAAGTAAAAGTTGGGTTTTTTTCAGACAGCCAATCCATAAGATAACATATATGAAGATGAGTTATTATCCTGACCATCATACATTAATGAGTGCCAACTATATTTCATGGTTTAACAGTAGATTTCCTGCCCACTCCCTGTCCAATGGTTCATATCTCACAAAGCTTATGTCAACTTGAGAGAAAGTGCTGGGGAGAGATATGACAGAAGATCTGGAATGAAAGACAAACAGCACAGCGATGAATTTCCACCTTACCAGCTCATAAACTCTCTGCCGCTCGTACACTCTTCGTGCAAACAGTGGCCTCTGTCTGCCCTGGATCAACAACTCTGTTGTGACAAAACACACAAAAACAAGACATTGTTACAGTGTCCAATGGCGGCAGATCAGGAATTTATTTCAGATGAATAAACTAGCAACCCGAGGCTCATTGTCCAGAAGGAGTTATTTATATAGAAACCACATACATTTTGTTGGAATACGTCGGATGGCATTACACCTGTCACTGATAGAGTTCACCATGGAGATCATGACACACCATAAAACGCTGTTTACGTGCAAGTCCTTAAATGTGACAAGTATGTCTGTAAAGTGTAGATTTGCTCTCAAATAGTGATAAAGAGGCGCAGGAAACAAACAAGTCTCTATTAACATTCCAGCAAGCAAGCACAGCTACAAACAACGTGAATGTTTTAAAGGTTCCCTATTTAACCACCAGGTGTGAGTTTGACATATGAGTGGCCACCCCATTTGTGATGTCACTAGAGGGTAGATTTTGAAATGGCTTGTAATTGCTAATCACACTCACGCTTACACACCTGGTGGGTAAATGAATTAAGGGTTAGGGTTAGGAAAGGTGCCCTTTCTAACAAACAAGTATTGCCGTCTTTTTTCACTATTCCTCCACGGTTGAGATAGTTGGCTGTTATAAAGGCCAATCTTGTAGGCTACTAATGCCCATCAGGTTGACCAGGACATTGTTTACTTCTACTAAATACAGGGTGTGCATCCATGGGTCTTCTCTATAGTCACTAGAAAAATATTAAGGAACAATCTAACAAAGCAGCAAGGAAAGTAGAATGGACTCTTCTTCTACGCACTTCAACGCACGTCACAGCATTGCGCCAGAAAAGGGACGGAAATAAGGGCGTCCAGCTGGGTGTCATGTTTCTATCACTGCTTCTATCACTTTCTATTTATTTATTTTTATTTGATAAATACCCGTAACTACTGCATAATCATTTGTCCTGAGAATGAATGCCGATTGTAACCTTTCCCACTAAAGACAAAAGCCAGATTTTAGTGGGTGTTAGTGGGTTTTTTGTCCAGTGGGAATGGGGTTTAAGTAACAAACATTAGTTTGTTAGCAATCAAATTCACTTGACACACCTAGTCTGTGGGCTGATTTCTATTATCGGCCGATTTGAACCGGGCCAGTTTGCCGGGAAAAAAGGGAAGGAAGTGACGTCTAAGAAAAATATTTCCGAATTTGAAGAATGTTTATTTATGATTATAACTCAATGGTCTATGATTGTTATTGTCTCAACCCACAGAGCGCGCACTCCAGCGGGCTGCAGTTCACTTTCCGGCCAAAGGGGTATATTGCCCTTTTGGTGGGCGCTTTTATGTAAAGTATCTTACAATACCGCAAGTGCATATGTTTTATTGGGATACATACACTGTGACTGGACTTTTTGTTGTCTGGTCCTTGATCCCGAGTGGGCGGGGCTTGTGTGGTGCGACTCAGGGGGTGTTTCTGCCACGCTCTCCTGGGGGTCTCTGATTGGCTAGGAGTCTCGTCTGCAACGGTCCCTCTTATGTCTCTGTCTCTGGGAGACAGCCTTTTTATAGGCGACTAACAACATGGCCCACATAGAGGGCCTATATCCCATCCGCTCCTTCAAACAGCATTGTTATTTAAAAGGTAGAGACGCTCATCGGCTACTATGCCATAAGGCTGTGAGTTTAGGGAGCAAGGTAACCTCCCAGAAGGTAACGCGGGTCCACTGGCGACCGGAAGGTTGCGGGTTCGACCCCGGCTCCTCCTATAGCTAAGCGTCGAGGTGTCCCTGAGCAAGACACCACCCTAGCTGCTCCCGGCAGGCTGGCTGTCGCCTTGCATGGCTCACACCGCCGTCGTATGAATGTGTGTATGAATGTGAGGCAATCATTATAAAGCGCTTTAAGTGGCCACTGGTCTGAAAAGCGCTCTATAAATGCAGTCCAAGGGGCTGCAATAAATGGCCTTAATCAGTCAAAACCTTACACAGTGCTTGACATGGGCATGTAATGCTGATGATTTAACCCTACACGGCCCTTCATATGTTAAGGCCTAAGCTTAAAATGGAAGATAGGCCTACTATGGAAGCTGGATCTACTGTAACAGGCTCATAAAAGTTCATTGCATGTGTAAGATGCCTTTAACTTTCACAAGCAATTCTCTATAGTCTATATATTCTATTCTAAGTCTATAGGCTATAGCCTATAAAAAAAAAAAAACTAAAAAAAAACATACGGCCTAAAAAACGTCATATGGGCCGAATGCACGTTTTTATTATAAGCAGTTAGCACGGTGTCGCCCTGCAACCGATGTTTTAATATCTTCGTTGAGATATCTCGTTAGGCTATTTTCTATTTATGATTGGCCAATGTGGGTGATTTGCGGGCGGGTTAGGTAAAATCAGCTTCTACATTTTTTCCCCCAAAGTTTTCGGTTCAATAACGTTTTGCCTTAATAACGAAAGCCTATTATTACATTATTATATTATTACATTATTCATTAGCCTAATCCAAGTGCATTGCCGATATAGGCCTGCATGCTGGAAAGGTTGGCAACAAGTTAAGCAAATTCTCCGATCAAATTATGGTTGTCCGCAAATCTCCTTCATATGAAACGAAATGATGATGAAGCGAAATTCAATTCATTCACTTCTCCCAATAACAAACGTATTCCGCTAAAAACCTATAATGTTTTACAACGAATGACCTGGAATAGTTTGACTTATTATTTAACCTTGTATATTTATTCAATATTTTGTAAACATGTGCGTGCTATTAATAGCTTTCCCCCCCTTTTTTTAAGAGAGGAATGTCCCAAATATACTGTTTCAGATAAAACGCAAATCAAGGCAAGACAAAAGTGCAACAGACTACAATCAAAGCACAACAAATTATACGAATAGCAGACTAACTGATCCATACACTGCACATGAAAATGGGCTGGGGAAAAAATAAACGTGCGCATCCTCACCTGAGTTATGAGTAGATTGACTGTGGCCTGGTAAATTGTTACGCATAAAAGTGAGGTCACTTTTCGTTAAAAGTCTAGCATTTACATATGTGAGCTGAAGAAGAACCAAACACAAACATATCGCGGACGTCATTTTGACTCTTCAGTTATCTCCAACTTTGCCAGCAAGTTGTCTGGAGAAAAAAAAAAATCCCTCTCCATGCGAGCCCCCCACACTTGACCACACTTTGGTCTTGATGTCTTATTCTTGTATCCCTCTCCTCCAGCAAAGGACCCGCCCTGTCCTATCATGACCAATTACACAGCACTGCACTGTGCTGGGCTATGCAGCCTCATGATGGGTGTCCAGCAACTCCCACTTTCTGCTTCTGCGCAGCCTTCACCTGCTCAGGCTCAAATGATGTTAAAATTAAAATTAACCGAATATCAACAGCATGTCATGGCCTATATTACAAAAAGTAATATAATCTAAAATGCGTTTTATTTGTCGGACCTTTAATTTATGTCAAATTGCTGTGTCTGCTGTGCTGTGTCTTAATTCCCCAACAACTAAGTGAGGGAAACATAACAATTACATTTTCCTGGATTGATTTTCACAACCTTGTCTTGTCTAGATAGGCTGGTGCTCTGCTAACCAGCCCTCTCCATCTTCTGTGCAGCCACATGGTCACATGGCCTCTCTGCTCCCCCTAGGACTGACTGAGGCCATAGCCTATGAGGTTCCAGCCCTATGTGGGCCACTATAGTAGGGTTAGCCGTCAAGTTGTATCAGGCCAAGGGCAGTAGTGCATATAGTGCAACACTGATTACAATAATTCTGTTTCTGACGATTCCTGCAGTGCATCATTTAGCTTGGAATCTGATTGGCCCCTTGTTTCAACTGTCCACTGTGATGGATGACACCCGCCTCCAAGGCAAGAGATTCATTTGACTACAACTTTGCAAGATGGGAGGCCTGTGCAGTATATATAATTGATGAAGGTCACTGAACTGTCCATGGTTGACCCCTGCAAAGGGTTTCTTTTCTCTTTCATTTTGGTAAACCTTGCCAAAAGCTGTCTAGGAGACTGTATAACAAATGAGCCACTGCTAAGGCAGACACATTATCACCAATATGACCGCATGTCCGTGCACACACTCTTTTTTGAGATTATTTTGTCTAGTGAGACAGATCACTAGACATCTATCTCACAATCATAACAGATTAGTGATAATTGAATTGAAAACATAATGCATGTGTTGTATACACTTGATGTTTTTCGCCTTGTTTTTTTACAGCATGACAGAGAAAGAAAGAAGGAAGCTCAGAAAAAGCCTTGTCTCACAAACACAAACCTGGGGGATTTTTGTGTAATTTCTTTCACAATAGTATTATTTTAATGAGGTTCAAGGGGCTACTTCTAGAGCTGGCCATGATGCCACCCCAATAAGCACTGACGTATCACATTCAACCAGTTGTGTCACGCCTATCACCAGACAAGGGAAGTAATGCACATTCCAGTGATCCCAACGGTGCACGACGGTAACTCAGGTGGTATAACACCGCACAAGGACATTCACCACCTCAAGCCAAGTGCCTCTGGCCAGCTGCAGGTTTGTACTGGTGAGCAACCAGTGGCCCGGCCTCATAGATCACCGCAATAACAGACTCCCCTAGCACTGGCTAAAGGGGCTTTCTCTGTGAAGTACACCTCGTTTTGGGGTCCCTTGTGTGATAGTGTTCCTCGATGTTTTCTCTGTACCTTCATGGGTACAAGAGAAGCATGTTGTTATTCCGACATAAAGTCTCCATTTCGAGATGGAGACTCCGGGTGGTTTTGCTTCAGATAAGTTCAGGAAGACATCTGTGTTTCTTGGGAGATGGCCTCTGTGGAACTCACTGGTGGGGCAACCCTGGCATCATGGGTTTGGATGCCTTAGCAAACCTGTTGCTTCGGGCACTGATTAAAGTTTTTGCTTCACTGCTGCTAGTTGTTCTGGCAAGGGTAAGGCGGAGGCTGTGCTTGGCCCCACCAGCTGTAGATCTGATCTGCAGATCTGAGAGAGTTCTCTTTGGGGCCTCATGGCGTCTCCCAGATCTCAAAGGCATCTCACGCACATGCATGCTTGACCCAGCAGGGCTGTGGACTCGGCATGCCCTATGCAGAGATGAGACAGGTTCATCGCTGGTGGCACTGCAGCGGGTCGTACTCGAGTGTCACCTGACACCATTTCTTCAGACTCTCTCGGAGATGGGGCTTGTCGAGTCAAGGCTATTTAGCTGTCATATCTGACTGCCATGATTGAACTGTTGACCTGACAGCTCACACTGTTTTGGCCAATGCCTCAGTTGGTGCCTGCTCGCTTCCTTCTTGTTCATCTTGTTTTGCACATTCTTGCTGGACCTCCAATTTTTAACTCTATGACCACTCTGGAGTCTGAAGCTCCTCCCACTTAAAACTTTCTCTTTGCTTATCATTTCCACTGCTAGGCGTCTCCGCAGATTGCCTGTCTATACTGTCGGTACACCCCTCATGTCTGCTGCAGGATGAAGATGATTCTGAGGTTTCTCTCACATGAATCCTGCTGTAGAGCCAGTGTTTACCTCCGTGTTTTACTCTGTTTTGGAGGTGTTGTGTTGTTTTGTGGAGCTATGTGGCTTGCACAATAAGACAAATCATTATTTTAAGGACTCTGGAAAAGCCAGGTCATGTCTGAAAAGCATCTGGCCTACTGGATGTTTTGTGCAATAAGTGGCCTCAAGTAAGTGTATGGCAGCTGACTTGACTTTGTCTCCCTGATAACAAATGTGGCATCATCATCTGTGGCCTCCCTCTCATCCATCCTTGGGGCAGTGCAGCCTAGCTAACAGGCCCCCTACACACAACACACACTTTGGATGCGTGTTTGATTGAGCTTGTTTCTATGCTATTACAGGTATTACATAATGGTAGCATTTACATAACAACAATCACTCAATAAAAAAAGGCAATGACATGAATATGTGGGCCCCCCTCGTGGATTTGCTATGCTATGTGTGTTGACTAAAATTAAACGGAACAAGATAACTGTGAATGAAGGGCAACACACCACTTAGCTCGGTACCCGTGTGAAGTAATTACATGGCCGCTTGTTGGCAAAAATAGAATATATACGTGGACACACATCCATATTTATAGCTGGTGATGACGTCTGCAGTAGTGATTATGTGCTATACAGTCTCCTAGACAGCTCACCCTCTTGGGGAGGTTGACCCATACAGTGGCATGAACCCAAACCAATACCTGTCCTTAGTGCAAAATTATCATTACAGGAGAGGTGTGGACCAAATGAATATTTCTAAAAGAGAAACAACAGAAATATGATAGTTGATCATCTCTGTCTATTACATTTTCTCAGTCAATTATATCATGTGATGAACTTTTTGTGATACTTCATCATTTTTCTTTTTGCAGATCACAACCGATTTCTCATAAACTGAATGCACAGAGCAATACTTACACATTAATACTACGTCTGTCACCTCTCCCTGGCTTCAGTTGAGGACACCAAAAGCCTCACAAACATGACCAAACATGACCACAAATTACTTTCACAAGAATGTCTGAAAATCAGCACTGAGGGGAAAAACAAAAATTGGTTGCTAACTACTAGTGTTTTCTGTGTATTCAATTCATTAGGTCCAGAGCTCAGAAATATACATTTGAAAAAAGAGCAAGTGCATCAAGACACCGTTAAACCAGCCATTTCCAAGTGGAAAAAAAGTCTATCCAAAATGTGTCTGAGATATATAACAGTTTATCCTGGTTGCTCAACCATGAGCCAATCACCTCTGAACATAGGTGAACGAGAGCACCTGCTACTTGTTTAGTTCAGTATTATTTTTGACTCTGAACAGTTTGTTGGATGTCAGGTTATTCATAGAATTTATTTGACAACTTGAGTCTCTGGAATTCTGTTTTTCAAAATTACTATTACCCTCGAGCTGTCCTATATAAAATGAATGAATGCAACCCTATCTCGTGTTTAAATATTTTGCATAGCCCTCAGTTACAGTTACAGCCTCACACACCCTAAGCCAATTACAGGCAAACCCACAATTTTAATTCAGTTGCTGCTGCTGCTGGGGTTCAAACCATAACGAATGCCTAATGCAAAGAGCACCCTTTAAGGGAAATTCCTTCACATCTTCTGTGATGGATTCTTTGCTGATATGTATGAGAAAAAAAACTGTTGTGTCAACAGCACATACCAACCCTACTTTTAAGTGAAGGGTGCAAATTCACTGTTTGTCTTCCACGGCAGGGTGAGATCAAAAGACGGGCCAGGCAGATCTGACCAACTTTTGTTTCTGCATACCTTTTTCTTTTTTTTTTACTTTGGTAAACCACACAAACTAAATTGTTTCAGTGATGAAGTGATGATTTTAGTTGTTGTTGAGCTGCATCACTTTTGTTTAGGTTTAACTGTTGTATGGCAGAAGTCATCCTCCACCAATCTTTTCCCACAGTTCTCATGACAATGTATAGAGAGAACTACATGTCACAATTGAAAGTTATTAGTCCTCAACATTGTGGCATTTCGTGCATATATTTAATTATATTCGGTATTGTAATTTTTTTACTCCTATTTCGTGAGTATAGCCTTGGGACAACTGACCCCCTTATGCGTTCCATATAGTTAATAAAAAAACAATGTTTGCTAGGTTGGTCAGCGGTGTGGTTAACAAAAAAAATATTGTGTCAGTGTGTCTGTCTGTGTGCATTTGGTGTCACGACCGAACTATGGACCCGAACCCAAATGCACAACTCCACAGACCAAAGTATCAAAATAAAGGTTTCAAAACAAAATAAAAATCACTCTTGCGAGGCTAGGCTACAAAAAGGAAGCCAACAGAAAATCACTCTTGAACAAAGTATCCAACAACAAGACCTGACCATGGACAAAGCGCTGGTTCTCTGATGTAAGACAAGACGAACTGGCACAGGACAAAGGGAGACACGGACTATATATACACACAAGGTAAAGACACAGGTGGAAACAATCAGGGCGGAGACAGGTAATTCTAGAGGCGGGGGAACAGACAAAGGGAGAAAGTAAAACTAACAACAATGGACACAAACAGGAAGTGGAACCAAAATAAAACAGGAAATCACAAGACAACATAGACACGAGACAACACTGAATAAATTAACTTAACACTTTTTCTTGGACATGACAGTTGGTCATGAAGCGATTTGATGGGCTGACCCCCCCAGATTCTTCACCGCCAGTTACGTAAGGGTGCTTGTGTGCTCCGGTCCTCTCTGGACTGTCTAGGTTTAATTATTGTGCCTGTGTTACTTGTTAGTTACACCAACCCCCCTGCCCCCTGACAGCTTGTTGACAAGTTCGCACCTTGGCAGAGTGCCGAATGATCTACTTCATCTCTCCCCCCCGTCCCCAGGCGGCCATCTTTGATCACATCTCTTTTACAAATAAAACCAACATGTTGGTTACCACCATTACAGATGGCCCATATCTGGCAGCAATGAGCTCACATTCCAACCACCCATCAAGATGGCACCTGTCCATGGCCATAGCACCTGGCCTCTGGTTTGCGAGAGGTATAAGGAACTTAATCACTTCTGACCTCACTTCACCTCATGTTAACTTGATCAATTCTGCCAGACATCATGTCGATCTTTGTGTGTGTTTGTGTGTGCATGCCTGTGTGTGTGTGTGTGTGTGTGTGCGTGTGCATGCATGCCTGTGTGTTGTGTGTGTGTGTGTGTGTGTGTGTGTGTGTGTGTGTGTGTGCGTGTGTGTATGTATGTATGTGTGTGTGTGCGTTTGTGTGTGTGGGTGTTGTTTTCAAATAAAGTAAGAGATTTGTTAATTAATTTGTCCATCTCTATTTTGTGCGTGTGTGTGTATTCAGTTATGTGTGTTGTGTGTGATTTGGTGGTTGACCTGGGAGTGTTTTGGGGCCACCAACAAAATCTTGTTGAGGGCCACCAAAATCCTAGGACCGGCCCTGTCTGTTATGCTAATATTAGGCACATTTTCTGCAGTTAAACTGTCAAACTGAATATTTAGTATTTGGGCCTGAACACATTCTGAGTAGCATTCACTTTTCCACTGACAACATTACCCTTCCACGAATCTGACCTCCAAGAAAACACCTTATTAAAAAGCTGACTCAAACACGCTTTTTGCAACTAAGGAATATTGCCAAAGGGTGGTCAGCTCTATCCCACTCCGATTTAGAAATTTTAATTTATTGTTTTGTTTTCTCATGTCTGGATTATTGTATTTCTTTGTTTGCATGCCTCAGTCAAGCAGCCTTAGCCAGACTCCAGCCAGTCTAAAATGCTGCTGCTCGCTTCATGACCCTGTTCTTATTCTTTTATCGTTGTATGTTATATTTTTTTTTATCGTAATGTTTTGGTTATGCATCTTTTCTGTTAAGTACATTGTAACTTTTGTTTGAAAAGGTGCTATAAAAATAAATCCCCACTTACTTACTTAGGCCTACTGATATTACTAGTTGAGATGGCAGGGCAAGTTGAGGCCGTAGCTTTGCACATTGCTGCATTGCGTGTGCTGCGGAAAACTACAATTGCACTTATTAATACTTATCAATAATTTCATATGGAGGAGATTTGTGGACAACCATAATTTGATCAGAGAATTTGCCTAACTTGTTGCCAACCTTTCCAGCATGCACAACATGCATGTGAGTGGCCTATATCGATAATCCATTTGGAATAATGCATAGTTAATGCTTGGCTTTATAGCATAATAGACTTACTTTATTTAGACAAAATGTTATTGAACAGAATACTTTAGATAGAATTAAGAAGCTGAAATCACCTGCATATTATTAATACAGAAAAAAGGCTGATCTGCCACCACCCACACCCACGGTTAAAGTCAGGTCACGCGGGCCAATTACTCATTCCATGCATCTCTAGTGTGTGTGTGTGTGTGTGTGTGTGTTTTTCTTCCCACGGAATATGGCTCTCACAATCTGTCTGATAGCATAAAAGGCTAATTTTGATAGGACAGATGATTTGGTACAGATGCCTTGGTTTGTTGGTTCTGTAAAGGCGAGAGGCCCCCCAACATTAAGCTCTCATATTGAACAGCCGTTCCCTTTCTCTGTTGTGAACCTCGGCCCTGCACTTCACTCTGCACTCCTGAAGATTACTTACAGCCAGTGGAATGTTTTGACTGCGGTGCTGACCCATTCAGCCTATGAAATGTGGCTGTAAAATGGCAACATGTTAAATTACAAAAGCAATATTTTTTCTAATATTCTTAATTAAAATTCTTGATTGTTACTGTATTCAACTTATGTGTCTGTGTCTAAGTAAACAGTTTCTTTGGCCTTAGCAACAAATAAGGTATAAGCACCTCACCTCATGTTAACTTGATCAATTCTGCCAGACATCATGTCGATCTTTGTGTGTGTTTGTGTGTGCATGCCTGTGTGTGTGTGTGTGTGTGTGTGTGTGTGTGTGTGTGCGTGTGCATGCATGCGTGTGTGTGTGTGTGTGTTTGTGTGTGTGTGCGTGTGTGTGTGTATGTGTGTGTGCGTTTGTGTGTGTGGGTGTTTTTTCAAATAAAGTAAGAGATTTGTTAATTAATTTGTCCATCTCTATTTTGTGCGTGTGTGTGTATTCAGTTATGTTTGTTGTGTGTGATTTGGTGGTTGACCTGGGAGTGTTTTGGGGCCACCAACAAAATCTTGTTGAGGGCCACCAAAATCCTAGGACCGGCCCTGTCTGTTATGCTAATATTAAGCACATTTTCTGCAGTTAAACTTTCAAACTGAATATTTAGTATTTGGGCCTGAACCCATTCTGAGTAGCATTCACTTTTCCACTGACGACATTACCCTTCCACGAAGCTGACCTCCAAGAAAACACCTTATTAAAAAGCTGACTCAAACACGCTTTTTGCAACTAAGGAATATTGCCAAAGGGTGGTCAGCTCTATCCCACTCCGATTTAGAAATTTTAATTTATTGTTTTGTTTTCTCATGTCTGGATTATTGTATTTCTTTGCTTGCATGCCTCAGTCAAGCGGCCTTAGCCAGACTCCAGCCGGTCTAAAATGCTGCTGCATACTCACCTTTTAGCATGTGTTAACAGACGTACAGAGCATCATGGCTTGAATTAACAGAACTTTTTGTTGTTGTTGGTACAACTAACAGTAGTCGCTGATCTAAGATAAATGAAGTGAAAAAGTGGAAAATGAAAACATTTTAAAGGATAAAATGTCTCCTTTGGAATGCGGCTGAGTATATAACATACACAATGTCCCCCACAGCTATGAAAAGGTGAAAAGCAATATGAATGGTTGTGCTGTACAAACAGACAAACCGTTCACCCCTTCCTCCTGGGGGTAACAGGCCATTAATTTAACGCGTGGAAGTACCTTACCTAAGTCGTTTCCCGATTGGCCCATTCATGCGTATTCATTACATCCTCTACCCTCCAGCTTTCACAGCAACTGTTCCGGACATAGCCTAAAGAATCACAAAGTATCATGTTACAATATACAAAGTAAAGTGTTCTGTATTATAATTAGTGGTTATTGATATTGTAAATATTGCACTTACTTTATATAGTTCTTTAACACGCTATGTGTAACATACAAACACAAAAACACACACATAAACATATTGTAAGCAGGGGTTACATTATTAAATTAAACTGATAAAATCAGGGGGCTGTTATGAAGGCCATTGTTTTCATACTGGTTTGTTTCCAATTGAACTAACATGGGACTAAATCAGAAAAACTAATTAATCACTAAACAAATAAAAACAATCAGTAAAAAAACAACCAGTATTTCCCCTGTGATGTTTTCTTGTTTTTAGATTTAGAATTTCAACCATCATTGGTGTCATTTTGTTCTGTGGTACTTAAAATAAATATAATGTAATGTATAATGTAAAACCCACTACTGAGAAGAAGGCAATATTCCAACGTTGATTTGTCTGGTCAATAATACACACAAAACGAGTAAACAAAATATTACTACTTAATATACAATTGTAAATACATAGAAATAGAAGTGATACCAGGCCCAACATGCTCTCCCAACACACACATGCACACACACACACACGCACACACACTCACTCACACACACACACAAAAGTCAGAGGTCTACCACCAGCTAATGAAACTACATAGCCTTTGCAAATTAGGTTCATCTTAGTGGTTCAAAAGGTCTGGAGTTTGGATAAAAGTGACTTAAAGTTAAGCAGATCCATAAAACATATACTATATTTCCTATTGCCATTTTCATATTTAGATGACAAAATATTATTTAGACGACAAATGTGGATTCTCAGTTTTAAAATGTTGGTGTCTTGGAGAAGATGGCAAGTCAAGTACATCAGGCGATGTGAGGGCAAGGATATTTTAGTGGCTAGGGTATACGACTCCCAGCCGAAAGGTACTGGGTTCGATCCCCAATTTCCTCAGAGTGGTTCAATGCCCAATGACCCCAGTCTACCTGTAGGCATCCTTGAGCGAGTAGCCGACCTGCTCCTTCGTGACATCCATCTGAAAGCACTGTGAGTCGCATTAGCGCTCTGGGACACTTTGCACAACTGACACACAACACAAACACGAGTGCTCACAAGTCTTCCTCTCCACAGGAGCCATCTGTTAGCAACATATGTTAGCTGTTCTAAACTTTAATGCAATGCCTGTTGTTTATACATCTTCTTTTCATGAGCTGTATGGTCGACAGGCTCATCTGAAGAGAAGGAGGATTGTAGGATAACTCCTTTATGGTCTAAAGATCAGAGTGACTATTCTTCAACTGTGGGTTCCAGCAAAATACACAAAAACATGTGTTTTCAGAGAACAGACCTGGATGCAACTCCAACCAAATTGACCTCTGACTATGGCTCTGAGTGTATTTGCATGTGTGTGTGTGTGTGTTTGTGAGAGAGAGAGATAGAGAGAGAGAGAGAGAGAGAGAGAGAGAGAGAGAGAGAGAGAGAGAGAGAGAGAGGTGGAGGTCATAGAATTACTCCCCAGTCTTGGCAAAGGGCCCGTACTTTATTATACATATATTAGCTCTTTAAGTTGCTGTCTCTGGTAGACCCCCCAAAAAAGTGATTTGACAAAACTTCAATAAAAGCATGATGGATCCACATGCTGTACAGCCACTGTGCAAGACCCCCGTCACAATGTCTCCCCCCTGTGGCCCGCCAATGAGCGTATTGTGGCCCTGTCTGTCGTTAACCGGAGGCTATGGAGGTGATTGTGTGTTAACGTGGTTCAAATATCTAGTTTATTTAGTTTATTTATGCATGCACCCCCAATTCACCCCCATCAACCCCATCTCTCTCTCTCTCTCCATAAACAGCACCTTCCCACCCCCCCCCACCCCCCCCCCCCCCCACCCCCTGCATGTAATGCCGCCTCTGCTCTCTCAGCCCTCTCACTGGTCGCTATGACCAAAATAAGAAACAGTAAAACTTTAGAGCTGACCGGAGGGCAACGATCCAATCGTTAACCATCTAAGTTTGGCTTAAACGACCTGCCCATTAAAACAAAATGTCCCGGGATGGATAGAGAGCCGGAGGTAGTTATGGTGGCACACTTAGCCCCTCTCTGTGTGATTGATGTAGTGATAATGTTTACTGGGCGCACCACTGTGATGCCCTTGGCCGGCTACTTGGTGCTCAAGGGAGCGGATGTGTGATGATGACGATGATGACGACGACGATGATGATGACGACGATGATGATGACGACGATGATGATGACGATGATGATGATGACGATGACGATGATGATGATGTATGCACCTAGCGTTATAGTGATTTAAGTGATAGAAATGGTTTACCTAGTTAAATGGCTGAGGAAACAAGCAGCTAAATATAAATGGTGCAGCCAGGTCTGACCTCAGGGCCAGAGACATCCGGAGCCCGCTGACAGAGAGGCTTGGTGGCACTCGCAAGGGCGTCAGTTTGGTTTTAGAAGTGGTGGATGGTATTTTTCTTTTCTCTCTAGAAGACCACAGAGGGTGAGATTTAACTTGGTGTTCTCAGAGGAGACACTGAGTAGTACAGGGGTGCCTCAAGGAACAGTCAGTTCCTCTTTTCTGTTTACCTTGTATACGAACGACTGTGTCAGCTCACATCCAAATCAATCTATTATCAAGTTCTCCGATGACACTGTGATACTTAGTCTGCTCAAGAGTGATAATAACATCCTCAGCCATACAGAGGGAGTAGACAAGTTTATAGAGTGGTGTGATCTACACCATCTGATAATAAATGTAAACAAAACAGAGGAGGTCATAGCAGACCCCAGGTCCATAGGAGACCACAGTATAATTAGTGTCCATGACCATAACATCAAACAGGTCCCTTCATACAAATATCTGGGAGTACAGATCGATGAGGACCTGAGCTGGCACACGCATGTTACAACACTGTGTTCTAAGATACACCAACGTCTACACTTCCTCAGAAGACTTAGGCTTTTTGGAGTCAGTAGAAATATCATGTTGACCTTTTACAGAGCTAGTATAGAGTCAATCATAAGATACGGTATATCCAGCTGGTTTGGCAATCTAACTGTGAAATACAAGTCTCAAATAAATAGGCTAGCAAACATGGCTGGGAAGATCATGGGCATGTCCACCCCACCCATCACTCCCCAGACCATCTTTGAACAAGCAGCGGTGAGACAGGCTCGGAATACTGCTTCAGACCCCTTGCACGTACTGTACCGAGAGTACGAGCTAATGCCATCCGGTAGGAGGTATAGAACTCCACGATGTGTATATAATAGATTTAAACACTCTTTTGTTCCTCTGTCAACTAAAATGCTCAATCAGGGATTGCCGAATGCACTTTAATGACTGTAGTTGCACTTTATCAAGGGAATGTGTGCAATATCTCTGTTTTGTGTATGTGGGTGTTTCATGGTGTTTTTTCTTTTCGTATGTGAACATGTCTGTTATTTGTATGCACCTGTGACTCTGCCTCCAAGACAAATTTCTCCCAAGGGAGACAAATAAAGATAACCTTGAACCTTGAACCTTGACCAGGGCTGGACTTCGGGGGGGGGGGGGGGGGTACGCGATTTAGACTTGACGGTTTTGGTTGAGTATGTGGGGATTTTTTCGGTCGCAATTGGTTTGCACAATTTTAAAAGTGGTGGGGACAAAACTCAAATTATAAATAGTGGTGGGGACATGTCCCCCCCGTCCCCCCCGTAATCTACGCCTATGGGCACTCGCATCTTGTTGCTCTGTTGCAAGTAAAAGTCCTGCATTGAAAATGTTACTAAAGTGAAAGTACAAAAGTATTAGCATCGAAATTAAAAGTAGAATGGCCCATTTCAAATTAATATATATTACATTATTGGATTATATTTATTGGTGCATTGTGTTCATCGCTTTAATGTTGCAGCTGGTAGAGGTGGAGCTCATTTTAATGTTTTTATATAAATTGTATATATTACTTGACATACTGCCAGGTAGCTTATGAATTTCCTCCTGGAGACCAACAAAGTCTTATTGATAATGTAATTTATTTATTAATTGCAATATAGAGGCATTGGCGGCGATACTGATTCATGACTTAAAAACATGTGAGGGAAAAGTGGGGGGGCAGTGGCCCCCCTATCACCCCTGCTGCCAACCACAACTAGGCAGCGCCCTAGCATAGCTGCCTTGATAGGGTCTATACAAAACCAATGACATCAAAAAAACACTGAAAAATGAAGACGGTTGCTGGCCTTGTGTATAGGGGCATAGCCTACATGGCTTGACCAACAAGCACTATATTTTGTATGATTTGTGTGTGAACACCCACACACAAATTACACTTTTAATAGCATTTTCAACGCAAAATAAATGTTTTCATTTGTATTCTTTTTTTGGGAGCCAATCAGAGCCAGGGCGCCGCCCCAGACGCCCCTATGGGCCGGATGCCACTGGTCTACACTCTTTCATTAAACCTGCAATCAGCAACTTTTGCTCCGCCTCACTCTGCTTTGCTTAAATTGTGTTTCAATTGAGTCTCCCGGTTCTCATGTAGTTGTTTGACTACTGGCCATTGCTATTACAGATCCCAATAGCAAGACAATCATGAGACTCAATCAAAACACAATGCAATCAAAACAAAGCAGGGTGAGCAAAAATTGCTTTAAGGAAATTAAAGACGAAGTGTTGGAGTCGATCCCGCATAGTCTCAACCATCCCAAAATTCAGCAGCAACATCTTGGCCAAAGGTGATACCCAGTCAGGGGAAACCTGGATGATGTGTGTATCAGGGGGGGGGGGGGGGTGTTGCCTCGGGGCCAAGCTACCCCAGATGGAAAATACAGCATGTGCTGTTAGATTGCAAAGGATTTCCATCAAGAGGCGTCTTTAAATACAAAACCTTTTATTTCTATTGAATAGCCAAACTGTTTATGTAAACAAGGAACAGTTTAAAACATACTGATAGACAATGAAGAATAGCCATCAGGTGAAAAATGCATGACTTACCAAGCAACCTTCATGAATGTAGCAGCCAAACTCATGATTTCACTGTCGATTAATCTATGGATTATTTTTGGAATTGTCATTCTGTCTATAAAACATCTTAAATAATAGCGCCAAAGTGTTTGCTTTTGTCTCACAAGCTGCCAAAATAAAGTATTAATTTCATAAAAATCTGAAAACGGAGCAAAGCAAGCAAATATATTCATTTGAATGCAAATCTTCAATCAATGATTAATCAAGAAAAGTATAATCAATTAACAATTTATTAATTACGTAATAATTTATTTCAGCACCATTTTTTTGTGTGGAAGTGTGGTGGTGTTATATATTTAGGCCTATATGCATTACACTGTGAATGACAAAAACTAGACTACATTTGTCACAACTATGTATCATTTTTGGAGTGAGCTATCAATATTTACCCATCACATATTCTTTTTTATAACCATACACAATCTATATTCATAGTTTATTTTAAGCATTTATACAAAGAGAAATGTAGTGCCATTTAAACAAAGTCCCATAATCTTGTCATGTAGCGAATATTTCAAACACAAAGTGAAAGCTAAAATACCAACGGACAAACATGAAATGGAGGTCACAGAGAAATTCAAGGCACTTCATACACAATCAAACTAAACATGTCAACCAATGAAAAAACAAAAAACACCCAAAAATGAACAAATTGACAATGACGCGCAAGAATAAAAGGCACTCTACTTTTAACAAGTGAATTTGCAAAACAAAAACCTGTGTTTTTCCGTTCAACCATAAAGTGCATGACTTGGCGCTTCGTTGACGCCGTAACGTTTAAAAAGTACTCAAGGTTACCCAGCTCTAGGCTTACTGTGTAATGCAACAACCAATTCATGCGTAAAAGAAAAAGGCCTAGCGGACCTATAATATGTATAGTACGGCTCGGTCTGTTTGCCTTGAGGAGGAGGAGGAGGGGGGGGGGGTTCCCACGATAACGGTGTTAATATGATGATCAACAGACCTTACTTCTGCTTTAATACCGCATCTGTCAGTTTTTATTGCATTCCGTTTTACAACATGGGTGATTTGTCAAGTGAGCAAAAAAAATAAAAAATAGACGCAGACATTACAAAAAAAAAAAGTTACACAAATATTTTAAAAAGCACAGGCCCCTGATCCAATGCATCACTTCTAATGTGGGAAATTTGGCAACAGGCTGCTTTAAGCCACACCATGGCCTGTTTTAGTTGGTTTAATATTATAAGACAAACATCCAGCTGAATCAACAGGGGCTTGAGATGGAATTCAGTAGAGACGGATGAACAAAAATGTCAGCCAACAAGGAGACCAACAATCATTCACTCTCGCCGTAGGTGCAATGAAATGTTAAAAGGAAAAACACAACCTAACAGTGGGACGTGCGAGTGTAACATGCAATAATAACCCGTTCAATAATGACCTGTAACATACCGCTCCCCAATGCCCGTATTACCGCAAGAGATGAAAAATGGTCGTTTCTATGCCATCTGAAAAACGTAAACGTCTAAAAAAAAAAAAAGTTTGTGTCCACAATAACATGGGTTTATGTACATGTATAGCGATGGCACAAACATATTTATTTGTTTATATACCTGCAGATGCCATTGCCACATTGCCGCCTTCCTTCTGGCCAGGGCATCACTGGCCATCCCGGTCACAGTGGGTGCATGAACCGTAACGATAATAACCACAAGCCCCCAGTCACAGCCACAAGGGGGGGTGCTTTCACCAACGTGGCATCAGTGGCTTTAATTAGAATGGGGTGCAGATTGTCATAATGAGATATATATATATATATATATATATATATATAAACATCGACCCACCCACTCCCACGTGTGTGTTGGTGTGGCAGCTCCGTAGGTTTTGTGGAGAAGCCACTCTTTGGCGTCCATTGCACCTCCTGCACAGTTAAGCCAACGGTCCCATGGGGTGTCAGAATGCAGAAATGTATATTATGCCCTCTGTCAAAGAACACCAAACAAACATTGATAGATTTTAAAATGAAAATATAATCAAATTATATGCGGCAAAAAAAAGAAAAAACCTGGCAGGAATGCTGAATAAAGGACCCCCCCCCCCCCCCTCACCCCTGATACTTAAGTAGCTCAGGGTCTACTCGGTCACAGGAAGGGGTGTGTGTGTGTGTGTGTGTGATGGGGGGGGCGTTGGGAGGAAGTGGGCACAGCACTCAGAAGGGACATGGGAGTGGTTGAGGGCTGGGAGAGGGGGGGTCCTAACCCAAGCCTCCTCCCATCGGCAGGGTGGGGTTGAGCTCATGGCTCCGGTGGCTGGCGGCTGGGCCAAGGGACCCGCACGGCCGGGGGAGAGCTGCCGATTGAGGGTCCACACCAACAGGCAGAGGACCGCACAGGCAGAACCCTGCAGATGCCACTGGAGATGGTAGAGACAGAGAGAGAGAGAAAGAAAGAGAGAGAGAGAGAGAGAGAGAGAGATGTTTAATGACGATGTTTAAATCCAATTTTCCCATCTGGGATTAATGAAGTACATCTTGTATTTTATGTCTTCATTTCACTCCATACATAGGGTGCCTTCAGGGTTAATTGAAGTTGTTGTTGAAAGATGTAGTTTTTTAGATAACAATTTTGCAGCAATGTTACAATGTTGCACTCGCACCCTGGTTCGGTTTGTTCCCACACGGCAATATTTAAAAACCAAACAAAATTGGTAAACAAGCGCAATGTGCGAGCAAACAGTTCCCTCATTGGTGAGAATTTTCGGGCGGGAATTTCATCACTATCTTCTGCGAACAAAAGCATGTAACAACGCATGGAAAATGGAGCACCCCCACAACACATTGCAGCTGTCGTGATGCCGTCGTTGTTATACCAGCCTTATCGCGAGTACGAGTATCACACTCACTTTGAAAGTGAATCTCGACTTTGTTTCGAAAATAATGTGTTGATGCATTTTGTATGAAGACGCGCTGCTTCGGGACACTTCAGTAGGAGAAGGCGCGCTTTAAATAATGCATACGGTGACATATTCATCAATCAAGCTGATTAAATTATGTTAAGAACTTAAGGCATATGAAGGAAATGTTAAGCCATGTAGACACCCAGTATACATAGTGACAGACCCCAAAAGGTGAATCCCTGAAGACGAGAACTAGATTCGAGAGAAGCCAAAAAGAAACAAAGAGAAAGTCTGTGGAAGAAACGACAGATGAAGCGTATGTTAAGACACAACAATACCACATATGAGGTGGCTTCACAACAAGAGTAAACAAGTGATAAGCCATGCTCTGTTCCATTCAATCAACTCATAACCCTTCCCAAATGCCTTTTTTCCCCCTCACATTTTGTTTTCCAAGGGTTGAAATTGCACACCATCAAGCTGTCAAGAGGAGGGACAGGTGGATGGAAAACCATTAAAAAAAAGCCACCCATGCAGACGCGGAGGCTAAAAATACAGTGTGGCGCTCTGACCCACACTGTATCGCCCTGTAACTCCTGGCATTCGCTGGTAGTAATCCAACCACAGAGAGAGGGAGAGGGGGAGAGAGAGAGAGAGAGACACACACACATGGAGAGGGAGAGGGACAGATACAAGATTTTCTGCTGCAGCCAAGCCCAAACACTTGGTGCACACACCACGACTGTAGACGTCCACCACCCCTGATGTGACACCCAACAGCATGAGGCGGCCCACACAAGAGGGTGACAAACTGTGTGTGTGTGTGGCGGGGAGGGTTAGAAGAAAGAGAGAAAGACAAAGCGAGAGCGAGCAGCTAGGTAACGGGTACCTCGCGTCACTGGTCTCTGTGTTCAAACTGGGGCGGCGCTGCTGTGAGGGGAAGAAAACACAAACAAAAAAAACATTTGGAAGAAAAAGTGATGAGGCGGTGGTTACACACTGCACCATTGAGCTGCAAATGATGATGATTGACTGATTAATCATAAGAATTCCTAATCAAATTCAGATTATTGATGTTCTATGGACATTGGTTATTGGATATGGTGGTCAATGCCATGACAAAAAATAAACAGGTAAACACCACCATTATCATTTCCTGGAATGAGGACACCCAGGTAAAAATTTGTTGATGGTTTAACAGATAAATCCTGGACTGATGGGTCAAGAAAAGGCTTTTATCTCAAAGCAATAGAGTAGGGTTTATAGTCTTGTAGACTTGGTTTAAGGTGCAATCTACCTAAACTGCCGCAATCGACACGACTTTATCCTCAGACAAGTAATGATTGGGTAGCCGCTGAGGTGGCAGAGAGCTATGAATCAAGCTCACGGCTTAGTCACATAGAACTGCAGAGAGAGGAAACTGTTGAGTCACTGAACATTCAAAAGCTAGGAAAGACAAATTCCCTTGAGCCCGTGTGTGTGTGTGTGTGTGTGTGTGTGCATCAGAAACACACATCACTAGTTCCTTGCTGCACCGAGCGTGTGTAAAATGTATAGCAGAGTCAAAGTCCTACACTGACAAAATAAAGGGAAGCGATACAGTCCTTGTTTAGCATTTCACACTTGCCGCAACCGTCCTTGTTTAGCGGTCAACGCTAGCCACTGCAGTCCTTGTTTAGTGGTCAACACTAGCCGCAACCATCCTTGTTTAGCGGTCAACGCTAGCCACTGCCGTCTTTGTTCAGCATTCAACGCTAGCCGTTGGAGGCAGCTGGAGGCTAAGCCTCTTCTCTCTGCAAGGCAAGAAATTAGTTTAATGGCCGCTGAGCTTAAGAGCGCTGGAGGCTTTTAACTTGATTAGATGGGCTGGCGGCTGTAGATCTACATCTTGAATGTCATGCCTTTGTGTGTGTGGGAGTGTGTGGATAGCTGCTGTGTGTGTTCTGTTACCCGCTCTCCTCGGTCAGGTCCTGGTCAGCCTCAGTGGCGGACGACTCCACATCGGTGCTGCCCGGCACCAGAGCACACAGAGACTCTGAGCTCGCCCTGCCACTTGAAGAGGGGGAGGGGGGGGGGAAATTGAAAACATTTTCTAAACTAAAGGCCCTACCAAAAATGTTGCATTGGTGCTTTTCTTGATTTGTATTTATTTTGTCTGTCTGTGGCTGTCTGCATGTAGACAGCAGTCAACTAGTTGTGGACAACATCATTTAGAAAATAAATAAATAATGTGAAATGCTTTTGTTCATTGTTGCAGTGTTTAATATTTGTAACGTTATATATCGTGCTTAATATACAGTGTCAGACAGTGTCATCATTTATGTGTTTACCTCGTTGTCACGGCAACTTAGCTGCCAGCGGAAACCTGTGCTTACTGCTTATTTTGTTCTTTTGTTTAGAATAACCAAATTACTATTTGTTTTCTTTTTATGTCCATACACTGTGATCCTACATAATGTGACATGTCATATTATGTACACAGTAATGCTTGAACCTTCTGCGTTACAAAATAGACCTAGAACTCCTCTCTCTGTGTCTTTCTTTTAAGAAAGACACAGAGAGTCGACGAGTCGACTACCATTATGAAAAACTTGGCAACTAGTAAAAATCAGTAGTCGTGTACCCGTGTGTGTTGACTGACTTGACGTGTCTCCCCAGCAGCAGCACCTCCTGCTCCTGCAGCCTCCTCTTTAGAGACTCGATCTCCTTCTGCTGCTCCTGCACCTCCTTCTGCAGACGGTAGTTGCTCTCCTCCAGGGTCTCGCAGAACGCCTGCAAGTGAGAGACACAAATGGAGACAGAGAGAGAGATAAAGAGACATAGAGAGAGATTAAGAGACAGACAGAGACAGAGACATAGAGAGAGAGAGAGACGTAGAGATAGAGTGTCATACAGGTATAGTAAACAATAAGCACGCCAGTGAATGGCAGAGAGGAAAAGGAGATGCAGGATTAGAGAGAGATGGAGGAGAAAGAGAGACAACAACAAGTGAAACAGGACAGGTGGGAGAGAAGAGAAAGAGTGAGAGATAACAGTGTGGAAAACCGAGAGGGCAGAAGAGGTGAAAAGAATGAGACAAACAAAGGCTTATTGTTGTTATTGAAAACAAGTTTAGCTATATTGTGCCAGGGACTTTTGCTGTGTGGGAAGTTATTTGATGATGTAGAAATACCTCAATGCTATCCAGCTTGCTATCTTGTTTCAAAATCAGTGTCAGCTGTGGGGTCACAGCTGGGACTGGTAATAAGTTAAATTATAAATAAAATAAATAACCAATCTGAACCTTGTTTGTATAAATTATTGACCCTTTGTGGCCTGTTTAATTTGTGGTGAAGAATAAGCCCTGGAATGTATTATAAGAATAATGAATGAGTATTATTTTGTCAAAAACTCACCTGCCGACTCAAGGTCAACTGTCAACTGTCTATTGCCTAAAAAGCTGGGACAGAAGTCTACACTTTGTACAAGTACAGCGACTAAATGTGTGAAAATAAAGTAGTCTTACATGGCTGCACCCCAGGAAGTGAAATCTATATTGGACATGACAACATGGACATTTCCTTTTATTGATCCGTTTTGTTAAGAAAAACCCAACGAATCGCCTGTATTAACAATATCACAGTGTATATTCTGATATACAGAATTGTGACTGTGGACTACAATTGCACCGATACACAACCCTTTGAAATAATACAGATGCTGAGGTTGGAAAGAATGACAACAGGGGTAAAAAGGGGAGGTGTTAACTAGATAAGACAAACCGGCGCACATGGCCAAGTACGATAACTTTGCTGCTTTTCAAATGTGACGCAGACCAGATGGCTGGAGACTGGGAGAGCTGGGCGTCTATGCTGACAGCAGTGTCTGCTGCTCCCGGGGAGAACTGCCCAGTGACTGTTGTCTTTTGTCCCACTTGGCCTGCCAGTCATTGTGTTAAAAAGGAACTCGATCCTGCAACCCGATTCACTTCACTAAAAGCTGAACAGACTTGTCGGTGGGCGGGGTGAGTGCACGCAGGCACATACAAACGCAATCACACACACAAACATTCACTTACCCGGCTCTCCTCCAAGCTGTCAAAAGGACCGGGAGGGTCATCAAAGCACAGGAACTCTCTCACTGCAAGGCTATCAGAAGGAAAGACAGCCATATGAGTGAGAGTGTGAGTGTGTGTGTGTGTGTGTGTGTGTGTGTGTGTGTGTGTGTGTGTGTGTGTGTGTGTGTGTGTGTGTGTGTGTGTGTGTGTGTGTGTGTGTGTGTGTGTGTGTGTTACTTCATACAGCTGACCAGAACATCACACACAAATTTCACGTAATGAAACAGGAATGGATTTCTGTTGTGTTTATAATCCATGCCCATCTGTATACCGCCATGTGTAAAAACAACCATAAACTCTCGGTTTGTAGTTTTCAGCACGCACACATGCACGCAGGCACTCACGCACCCATACACCCACACACCAGTTGGCGATGTTCTTGTGTGCAACCAGGTTCTGCAGAAAGGCCTGGAGGCCCAGCTGCCGCTCCTCCAGGAAGTCGGTGTCATAGTTGTCCTTGAACCAGCGCTTGGGAGGCAGCGAGAGGCGGAAGCCCGGAAACATCTCCTTCAACTGCACCACAACAGACAGACAGACAGACAGACAGACAATCAAAAGATGGAAAGGATGAACCGAATGAACTGCTATTCTACACATTGCGGTCCAAAATGTTAATGCATTTGTGTGTGTATAGTTTTTCAATTACAGTTGCTCGCATAATGGGACGTGTGGGTATGTCTGCGCGACGAGGAGGGATTTGAGCCAGGTTCCGTGCATTGAAAGAACAAACCAACTAGATATTGTTATTCATCAAGCCATATGGGGAAATCCAGTCAGAGCAGACAGGACATCTGTGCCTTAAGGTGTAGTAGCTCTTCGGCCACATCCTGATGAACATCCTGGGCTGAACACGATAAGACCGATTTCGTTCCAGTCCTCAACACATTGTTACCTTGTGAGGCAGCTTGATTTGCGAGATCATGTTCACACGAGAAGCGACTGCTCGTTACATCAGTTATATCTGAACTGGAGAGTATTTCTTCATTGAGAGAAGCTAGCTACACTGACTGCTTGCTAGCTTTCGAAGTTCCTCAGACAGCATTATGCTATGCCACGTGAGCACCAGAAAAAAGCGTTTTGTTTTAACAGTTTTCAAGGGCACGCCTGACATTAACATTCAAATAGTCTGCAGCTGAAGTGGATGATTAAACGTTGAGGTCATTCCTTCTATTAATAACATCCAGCAAACAGGTATGTTATAATAAACTTTGAAAACATCAAAAAATTGAGCATTAAAAACACGTGAAAAATATATGAATAACAAAGCGTTTGGCACCAAGTGTGAGTGTCTGTTGAGTGCGTGTGTGTATCTGTGTACATCCATCTACCAGCACACACACACACACACACACACACAGGGGTTGAAACTAAAATTTTGGCTTACCAGACAACTGGCGAGTAGATGACAATTTTTACTAGACAAACAGATTTTTTACCAGACAAAAATAGGGGCGCTGCGCGATTGTTGACCGGGGGGCCGAGTCGCCTCCTCCCTCGTTCACAACATTCAAACGAATCACGAATGCAGTTAAGTTACCATTCAGAGATCAAGTTACAGTTCAACTCCGACAAACCAACTGGGGGAGGTGATGGTGTTAATAAATGTGTGAATAATAGCAAATACAACATTGTGTCTGTCTGGTTGAATATGTTAACATATGTATTTAATTTGAGTTCAACAGATTTATTTAATGTATGCATAATGACATGTCAGGATCAAAATGCCCCATTCCCCCAATTCAAGGTAAAGTTAGACAAACCAAACGCAGCGGGATGGGGGGGGGGGGGGGGGGGGTAGTAGATTATTGGATGTTTAATATATCAGCAAGATAATAGACTTGATTTAGCAATGATGAGTTTTAAAGTTAATGATGTACAGTTGTGTTTATTCTGGGCATATTTTATTTACTATTGTGAAGATGGCCATTGGCCACCCCCACTCAAGACCAAGATCCACCAAGGTGGGGTTCCCGGCCGGGTCGCGTGCAACGAGACAGATTGACGAGACATTCATAGTGGATAGTGGATATTCACGGTCACCGTGAATATCCACTATACGCGAATTATCCGCGTGACATCGCGCCGCCGTGAAGACTCGTTCGCTGGGGGCGTGTTGACTAGTGGATCAATTAGCTCCCGCCCGCATTGTGGTAATGAATCAGAAGGGTCAACGTCACGGCCCGCGCCCACGTCCTGTTTGCTGAATGGTGACCGCGTGGATTCGCTGCGCGAATATTTGCATAAAGTTGAAATCTCCCAACTTTATGCAAATTCAGAAGCGGAGCCAGGCAGCGCCGCAGCCGGCTCCGCGCCGCAAACAATCCCAGCGTGCTTTGCGCAGCGAATTGCTCGCGTCCCATAGAAAGTGAATGGAGGCGGCACATCGCGCGCGATCATTCACTTATAGTGGATATTCACGGTGAGCGATTGTTGACCGGGGGGGGGGGGGGGAAGGGGGGGGGAAGGGGGGGGGAGCTGCGCGATTGTAGACGGCGGTGGGTGCTGCGCGGTCGGGTCCGCGGCTAGTGGGTCCGTTGCTGGCGGGTCCGCGGCAATCGCGCCGAATTTTTAGATTACTCGCCAGAGTGGCGAGTGGTCTTCATAAATTACTCGACAAATACAAAAATTACTCGCATTTGGCGAGTAAAACAGCCTTATTTCAACCCCTGCACACACACACACACACACACACACACACACACACACTTCAGCGGCAGTCTTGGCGGATAGCCCAAACTAAATCATATTTGATCCAGAACCAGTTTGCTTTTGGCAGCGTGAGCCTGATGATGTTGGTGCTGTACGGTTGTTTGGACTGCACCGCGCGTGCCTGGGTTGTCAAGAATTATGAGAACTGAATTCTTCTTGACAACCGGGAGTAGTCTTGGGGGGGGGGGGGGGGGGGGAGGGGAGATAATAAGCTAAAGTGCAACTTCGACAAAGCATTCCAGGGCACGTTTATATATTGTGCGTGTGTTTTTTCTCAGAGAGAGAATAAACACGTGAACAATCAAATGATAAACAACCACCCAAAAGGTGTGTGCGTACACCCAACAGACACTTCCGGGAGGTGCTGACCAATGTAAAAACATTATAATGAAAATAAGATAGGTCTCACACTCGTTCTCCTTTGCCGTGTCGTTTATTGTGACAGAATGATTTAGGAATATCCACAAAAACAACATATTATTGCTGTTTTGAGAGCGTGTGAGACCATCAACGTCACCACAATTTGAGTGTTTGAGAGAAAAAAAAAGAAAAAGAGGGTGGATTGACCTGATCAATTTCCTTTCGCTTGGCGAGAAAGCTAGGGAAAACGAAGGGACTAAAGAAATGCACTGTCTCTCTCGTCCCCGATCCTGGGCTGTATCACTGGTTGCTTCCACTCCATTGTGCGCCCAAGACATTGTCATGGCCTTTGTGGTCTCCTATTCATTACCAGATGAGTTCCAACCTGTTCCAAATAATACGTCCATGTCCAAAGCTATTCAAGACTCCTGAACAAAATGTCCGGTCGGCTCTGAAGGACAAGTTCCAAGTGCTTGTTCTGTACATGTATATAAT
Source organism: Merluccius polli (assembly GCA_030340625.1). Taxonomy (NCBI): domain Eukaryota; kingdom Metazoa; phylum Chordata; class Actinopteri; order Gadiformes; family Merlucciidae; genus Merluccius; species Merluccius polli. The sequence goes on from JAOPHQ010003733.1 coordinate 74,859, forward strand.
ACAAATATAATAATTTTCGACCGGTTTGGTATAGAGTGAATATCACAACCTCATATCTACATTATTATCCTAATTAAAATATGTGGTCGTCTGCAATCCTCACTATTATTCATCGTCAATGGAGGCCTGTCCCTCTTGGATTGGCACGGATCCATCAGTTGAAACAGTAGCTCTTTGTGGAGCGCTCATTACTCGAAAACAATGAAAGTAAACCGAGGAAGGGCCTAATCGCAGTGGCCATGTGATTTCTGTGATCCATCTGCCGCTTTCAACAGCACAGAGCTCAAACTTTTTTCTGAGTCTGTGCCTAAATCAAGAACGATATCTTGATCAATAACGAGATTTAGAGCAATAGGTGCAGAGATTGAGCGAGATAACATTTTATGCTATCAGATGTAAGCCACTGGGGCAAAGTGCATTTTGATGTTGCTTCACGAATGATTGGCTATTCATAAAATAATCAGCACTCATGTAGGCATGCCTAGAGAGAGAGAGAGAGAGAGAGAGAAAGGCAGGATAGGCCCCTATATATATCATGATTGACACAGATGCCAAAAATCCAAAAAATCCCCAAACAAATAATTTTTCTAGGCATCAGGCATTTGACAAGCAGGAGAGTGGATGCAAGCGGTTCATTTACATCTTGTTTTGTCAGTTATTTTCTAACGGCAGTTTTTATGTCAGTGCTTGTGACCAAATGCGGTGACCCGGGCGTCTCTTTTTTTTCCTGCACCTGCAATAACTTGCTTGGCTCAGACTTGGTCTGAAAGGTACTGATCCGTGAAAATCGCATCTGATTTAACGGAGCCGAAAAATCGGACTCGGTGTGCAAAGACCTTTAGCTCTCATTTGGAATGGTCAGGCCAATTCATATTTATAGAGTCCATTGTAGGCATCTCGATTGACAAAGAACTGTAAATCACAGCCAATATCTCCCTATGTCCCGGTTTTGCACCGGACTGGTTGGTAGTAAAAGTCAATATAATGCTGATAATCACAGAGGTGTACCGTATTTTCCACACTATAAGGCGCACTTAAAAGCCTTTAATTTTCTCAAAAAATTACAGTGCGCCTTATAATCCGGAGCGCCTTATATATGGATTAATTCTGGTTGTTATGGCTACCGTAGTCAGGAGCATTGCGGAGTAATACACGTGCTTCACCATAATATTACAGTGTGTGTATAAAGACCCCAAAATGGCGTCAAGAGACACGCTTACGACGCGGACTTCAAACTGAATATGCTAACGTTTGATTTAGCGATATCAGACTGTGTTTTTTTTTACGTGTTACAACTGAACAAGGTTGGGAGTTATTGTGAATACGCTCATTAACATTTGAACAATGTTGAGAGTTATTGTGAACGTGTTTAATAAAGTTTGACTGACTGACTTATCTTATTTGTTTCGCTTAATGCGCCTTATAGTCCGGTGCGCTTTATATATGAAAGAAGTTCGAAAATAGACCATTCATTGACAGTGCGCCTTATAATCCAGTGCGCCCTATAGTGCGGAAAATACGGTAATAGTAATTAACGTCATGAGATGCACAAAGGTGCATCTCATGACGTTAATTACGGGCACTGTTTTCGCCCCTACTCTTACACCTCTGTGATAAGGGCCTATAAAATTTGAGTTGAGATTGCCATACCAAACACAAACATGATTTACCCACCTTGTCGTTGAGTCGTGAGAAGTCTGTGTATCTTCTAAAGACAACCCAGCTCTCATCATGGGACTTCCTGACCAGGACCTTATACACCTTTAACAAATAACACACACACACACTAGAGTTAAGGCTGGCAAACAACAGAGTTGACAGAAACTCAACTACGTCAAAGACTTTTCCTCGTCCTGTGGTTAGCGTAGAAAGGTTCTGAGTTCAAATTCCAATGTCTGCCGTCTACCTGTAGGCATCCTTGAGCAGCATGCCTAAACCCTTCCTGCTCCTAAAAATTACATGAATTTAGAATTCACTGTCAGTCACTTTGGATAAATGGGTCTCCTAAATGACAAGAAAGAAGAAACAATACAATGATTGTTAAGGTTCAGAGAGAAAAGAACGATGAACATTCGGGTGAAAGGCAGGAAAGAAACTCTCCAAGTAAATGCAATAAGGAGGTGAGATCATCATAGGAGCCACTGAACGGGAACCACTGTCATCACACACATTACTGGATGCATGACAGAGACTTACATTAAGCATTACATGATTAGATCATCCATTGATATGAATCAATGATGAGCAAACAATGTACCCTTCTTAAAAAAACTCTGAGGGATTTAAGTCCATATTAAAGCTCTGTTGACATCAATATTTGGCCTATTTCTTGTCTTCATATAGCAATGTAGTCTAGTTAAAATGCCATTACACCTTCCTGTCTTTTTTCCCCAGGCTGTAGGCAAAGTGAGGGTCTGTATCCTGAAACAAATCAATTTCCCTCAGCAGAAATCTCCTTACGCCTCCTACACACAGTAGGCAAAAACACTGTGTGTTTTCCACTGGTTGCAGGTTGCTTTTCACTGCCAAAGGCCTGAGTCATAGTGTGGTATTGGTAGGAGAATACGCCTCAGTAACGCAGTACAAGCTTATAATGTATTCGGTTGACACCGAATGCATTTGCGTTATATTTGCCTTCATGTGTCAAAAAGAGAAAATCAAGTAGATTTTACATTAAAGTAGCTGTAATATCTGACATTTTTTCTGAAAGTAGCATATGCAACAATAGTCACATCTAAAAATGTATCAAGTGAAATTCATCATATCAATGTATAAAAATGAATCTATAACCTGAATGTTTTTACATTTACTGTGCTTGATTGATGTAATAGTAACAGGCTCACTAGACAAACAGATACATGACTAGAGTAAACGAGTGAATGGGTGAATCGGGGGCGTGGCGTCGTACCGTGAATTTGGCCCTCTCCTCCATGACCTCGTAGCCCAACAGGGTGGGGGTGATGGGCCGCGCGCCCACGGGGTCCGACACGGACCGCGGGCAGCTGGAGTACTCCACCGACGCCTCCGGACCACCGCCGTTCATCCGGGCCCGTGGCGCGGGGCTCTGTAGGGGCGGCGGGGTCCGGCTCCTGTTCCCCCTGCCTTCCGGGCCCGTCCTGCCCCGGTCCTGCCTGCTCCCCGCGGGGCCGGACGGGGAGGACTCGGCAGCGCCGCCGGAGACGCTCCCCAGCGACGAGGCCCGCTGGGGCCGGCGCGACTTGCCGGCGCCCGCGCACAGGCCCCTTTCCATGGGCATGGGGACTGGCACGAAGGGAGATGCCATCGTCCCCAACACCCTCCCCCGCCGCTCTCGGCACAAATGTTGCTCCTCGCAGTGGGCTGAGCTTCGTCACGTCTTCAGACCCGGTTCCCTCACCAGACAGCGTTGCTGTACGATAGGCGGGCGAACCAAAGGACCAAGGGGATGCCCACAAGGTAAACACAACTCTGTGTTCAGCACACTCAAGTCTCAATCTGGAAGAAACAAACAAAGCAAACAAAAGAGGGCCATCAAGTTGCCACACACACACACACACACACACACGCACACACACAACTGTTCATAGGTGCAAGCAAGCATAACTGCCATTTCATTATTCACCACTCAGACCACATCCATGGACTACATCGTCAATGAAGTGTTGTAAAAAATGAGGGCAACAGACTTCCAGGGAAGATTAATTATTGACACTATGAAAGGGGCGCCATTTATAATTCATTCACTACGTTGGGCTACAGGGCGAGGAGACAGGAGGGCTGCAGTCATGTCTCCTACCCTTACCCGGTTTCCTTTATGTCTCCTGACCTGTTTCCTTCAATCGTGCCTCGTTCGCAAGGCCTTTTGGGACGGAAGTGTGTTCATTGATCCCCAACTGAAGACGGGCATGGCGGGGCCGTTGTTTACCTGTCAACTCACCTGCTGACTAAGACTTCGCCACGTATGACAATACAAAAAAAAAAGAAGCCACACGTGTGATGGAAATAAAATGAATGTAAAAAAAAAAAAGGAGCTGCTAATAGCAAAAGCAACAAGCGACACACAACTTTTAATAAAAGTTGAGGGACGAGGTTAGACTGCAGTCACCGATAAAAGGCGACACCGTCGAGCCGCCGGTTGGCGGACGTTATCCGGCGTCGCGCCGTCACATCAGCCGTTTAATGACGAAACGATTCAATAAACAAATAAATAAACAAAACGTGAATCCGGCTTTAATTAACCTTAAAGCGGGACACGCAGCGACGTCCGGCTAATTGAGCTAGCATCACTAGCACAACGGCAGCGTACGTTAACACTTAAAGTTACAGCGCGAGCGCGTGTTACTGTAAAGACACGCGCTCGCGTCGCCACGTAAACGTAAACACGACCCACCTTTATTTTATTTACCGTGCAGCCTCTCCTCGCACTATAACCGCGGTTAGCACCGCCATGCGTCTTGCTTTCCTCCCCTTGTTCCGCATCCCTGTTTAGCCTGCTGGCGTTCTTACAGTGGCGGTGGGTATCGACCGGAGGTACCGGGAGACACTAGGAGCGGCGGCGGCCGCAAGAGGGCGCTGCAGGGCGGCGAGGCGGCCCAGCCACGTGACGCTGCTGCTGGTCCTCCTCCTTGCACGGAGGTGTAGTTGGTCAGTGTTATTCAGTGTAATTTGACGGTTAATAAGATATCGGGAGTGTGCATTTTTCGCAGTTTTAGAGCAATATTGTGTGACATGACCTCACACTGTATTGCTCTGTATGTCCATTTCAGTCTCGATGTGACTCATGCATAGGCTATCTACGAAGAGGTGTTTAGCTGTTCCAAGTGTTTTGCCATTCAAAGTAGTCCACATACTTTTTAAAGACGACTATCTATACTAGTGTGTGTGTGTGTGTGTGTGTGTTACATGTGATATGTTGTAAATCCACCGCCACTTGATTTGCTTATCAGGATTTTCAACAGGAGTTGCACTTCCAATTCAAACTCCAGACTGACCAGTAGATGGCAGCAATGTACCTCTAGGATTTGCCAATTGAGCATGCAGCAACACGCACACACACACGTACACATGCATACACACACACACACACACACACACGTACACATGCATACACACACACATACTATGCCGTCAGGATCGTGTCATATTACGTGCGAACAAATCAACTGAACGTATTAACGCTCGCATGAAGATAATTGAACATTTTTGTCAGGCGCTCACACGTACGCGGAAACGACGTGCGCAAACTCTGTCACGCGTAACAAGAAGCTGCGTACGTCTGCCTGTCACTGTTTGACAAATGTTGTTACGCGTTCACACAGACGTGCGGTCGCATATTCTGATGCTGCACGGCCGGAAGTTGATTATGGGGGGCATTCACACGATGTTATCCTTCTCCTGGTAATTTTGGCACTATCCACTCGCCATACCATTTTATGCCAGCGAACTATACTAAAACGCGTGTACAGCGCCTATGCGATGACATCAAACCTCTAACGTGCGCGTGTAAATTCCATTCACTTTCAATGGACAGACGAGCGTCACGTAGGCGTCACGCAGACGCTGCACACGCGTTGTTGCGCATACGCCTACGTGACGTGTGCGTGGCGGGTGAACTACGCCTCAAATACGTGACGTGAATACCACGCGTGACTGTTAAGTACAATTCTACGTGAGCGTACAGCACACGCTGTGTAGTGTTTGTGGAAATCCAACGGCGACGGGTCATTCGTGCCGTGCCGCGCGTTAACGCAGCGGACGCCTGTGCGCACTCGTCTTAATGTACAAATAATCATTTCTACTTTATGATGACGAATTTTGAGTTTAAAAGCTGCACAGCTTCACAATTCCATGTATTACCAAGAGAGACGATGTGACAGTTTAGGCCAGGGACGGGCGGCCATAGGAGGTTCGGGAAGATTTCCCGAACGGCCGGACGAGCCGGCCGGCCGTCGTTTTTTATTTTTTTTATTTTTTTATTTTATTTTGTGTATTATTATTTTTGGGCCGGTCCAGATTTTTGGGCCGGTCCAGGACTGTCATAATAGGGGAGACCAGGGACAGTTGTAACAGGGGACGGTTGTAACACCTTGAATTCCTCGAATCAGAAATAACCTAGAGTGATGACACTCACTGTGCTCATGCTTGGTTAGTGTCCCTCCATTCCTGTTAGAAAGGGAGCCACATTTGAAACTTCCTGACGGCATTATCTACAAAAGATTGTTTTTGAGGTAAAAAATGTACTTTTCTTTATGATGTACTTTTTTGGATACTGTTATAAGTCCAAATGTCTATGAATTCAAACAAGTATTATTAGAATCACTGTTTTGTAAGCTAAAAATAGAAATGGCTAACAAGTGTCAAACTAGCAATCAAGGTAGCTCACATGAGGTGAAAACATGGTTGGTGATGCTGGGACGGTTGTAACGCCTCATTACAACCATCCCAGCATCACCAACTATGTTTCATTTACATTTTAAAAACTAGCTAAGGTTAGGGATAGAGATGCAGATATTGGTATTAAAGGCAAACTATGCAATGTGCATTGCAAATTAAATGTAAAATGTCATCAAATCACATTTTAAGTGGAGTGTGTGTTGTTGATGGCTGGTTTACAGCCTCACCTGGCCTGAGTCACACTGATTGGACTCTGGCTGGGTGGGGCTGCACACCTGTGGTGCAGAGCAATCATGGCACCCAGGATAAACCAGCCATCAACACACACACACACTCAGGAGAGAGCCACTGTCATGGCAGTTGTGCCATCAGCTCGGAGAATACCACCAGCCTGAAACTCCAAATAAACATCTTGACCATCTACCCGTGTCCTGTGTCGGAGGGCCCCAAGAGAAGCCACTTAGGTGGCGTGTGGTGAGGGCAAACCCTGCCACATATATAATGACAGTCCGTGGAAACATTAAACACAAACCCATTAAATCATTTTCTTGCATTATAATTTGATGGCTTCACCTCTTTTTTGTCATGTAGTATGAAAAAAACATAATCATTACTTAAAAACATGAAATTAATAGTCACAATAACATGACTGGTAAATAATATTTTCTATTTTGATTATATGATTGATTTATTATGTGTATTTTAGACATGTTACAACCGTCCCTGACACGTGTTACAACCGTCCCTGTACACTGGGACGGTTGTAACAGTGGAAAGACTTTATTAAAAGCAATTTTGCAACCTGTACATATATTCATAAAGCCACTTAAATACATTATTTCAGCAGCTGACAGATTGAAGTTTATAATATAACAAATTGGTTATTCCAGTGTAAATGGTTTTTGATGTATTGCTAAAAATTGCAAAAAGTGTTACAACTGTCCCTGGTCTCCCCTACGTCGGTCGTAGACCTGGGGTGCGCTACGATCCCCCTCGGGTCCGCTGCTGGGTCCGGTGCGGGTCCGGTGCTGGGTACCCCCCCCCGTTGACAATCGCGCCGATTTCTGTTCCCACTCCAGCCCTGGTCCCCACCACTTCTAAAACCAAACTGACGCCCTTGCATGTAGGCCTAGCTTTTGTCAGCTTGATATTTCGTTATTACATTTTAAACAAAAAACAATAAACAGACCGTTTTTTCTGGGTTTTTTTTGTCTGGGTTATTTTACATTGAGACGAGCGTGCACACAGGCGTCCGCTGCGTTCCGCACGTGGCATGACACTTATCACCCGTCACCCCTTATGGCGAGTGGATAGTGCCAAAATTACCAGGAGTATGGCGAGTGGATAGTGCCAAAATTACCAGGAGAAGGATAACATCGTGTGAAATGCACGTGTGGAGAAGATACGTACGCCGCCGCCGTGGGGAGAGGATACGCACGCCGTCGCCATAAAAAAATAATAATAATTAAAAAAAAAATAAAATAAAAAATAAAAAAAAATAAATAAATTAAAAAAAAATAATAATATATATATATATATATATATATATATATATATATATATATATATATATATATATATATATATATATATATATATTTATATTTTTACAACATCAATCTCCCTATAATATGAACAAAATATGTTCAGGTTATACTTTCTCTCTTGGAAAACGGGCAAACGATAACCCTAACTCGGAAAATGAATTTAAAAAACTACAATCATTCGGAAAATGAACTGAAGTGTGCGGCGCCATGTTTTTTCCGCCATGTTTTTTGTAGTCCTAAAATGTTTAGTTAACGTTTTCCCTATTATGTGAAAATGTGTCAAGGAACTTCGCAAGTGTAATATATGTTTTAGGGACCGGGGGGCACATTTATTTGGTCAGATTTCATTTTTACTATTGTTAATTGGGTGAAATCTGGTTTTGACCTTACCCAGTAGCGCCCCCTGATGGTTTGGCAAAGGCCACAAAGGACATGATAGAAGAAGTCAAGAGCTTTCCAAAAATGTTTTCCCCATGTTTGTATCACATTGTGTTGCTTTTCTGTAAGCCTTTAAAAGAGCCTTAGGTTCAAGGTTCAAAGGGCATTCCTGAGGTGCAGGAACCACCCAGAATGTTCACAGTGGCATATCTGTACTCTGCAGATCAAGACCTTTCCAACGATGTCTTCATTGTCATCCTACGACAAAGTTTCATTTTTATCTTGCTCACTGCCAAGGCACTTGATGTGTACTTTCTCACAGCCTATATAGAGCCAAGATGGATAAAATCACTAAAACATATTTTAAGGGATATTTAGTGGCAAAATGTGTTCAACATATTGATGGTGACCTTATCCTTAGTCATGCTTTTCAATTTGGAGCAGTTTAGACCCCATTTACCCCTTAAACTATTAATGTTTCATATACATATTTCCATATTACTTAATATGACCATTTATAGCCATTGTGTTCCCTTCCCCAGGGCTGACAGGATAGTAGGCTACATAATATAGTAATGCGTATGTCTGTGTGTAGTTACATTTTTACACACAGTTGTTTTTAATTGACCAAGATATGAGCTTTTGAAAGAAAGTAGGCCTGTGCCGTATGCAAAGGGCTTTAGAACTACAAAAAACATGCCGAAAAAACATGGCGCCGCACACTGCAGTGTATTGCATTTTCCGAACGTTTGTAGTTTTTTAAATTCATTTTCCGGGTTAGGGTATTAGCGTTTTGCCCGTTTTCAAGAGAAAGTATAACCTGATCATATTTTGTTCATATTATAGGGAGATTGATGTTGGAAAAATATAAATATAGGCTACATTTTATTTCAAGTGTTTTTTTTAGACGTGTTTCAAGCTGCTTTGTTTGTCCATGAATTGGATAAACATGAATTGTTTGGAGTTCACATTGTGGGCACATTGTTTTTTTTAACAAACTTTATTGTCAACAATATTATGACATTACAACATAAACAATAGTACAGTAAGGACAGTACTTCCGGCTGATAGGTCCTCCCAATGGGACAGGTGGCGTCTGTCAGCCGTAGCCCCTAGCAACCTGACGTCATTGAAACATGGCGCAGGAATCAGAGCTATAGAGTAAACATAGAGTTGTTTATAGAGTTGTTTACTCTATAGCTCTGATACAGGAGTAATAACTAACCAATAGGACGGATGCCCACACACCACTGAACGTCAAACATCGCCGAGACGATCTCCGTCAGTGACTGACGCTAAAGTGCCTTACCGACAGTCGCTATTTGACGTTCTGGGAGTGAGACTGTGTTGTTCTGACTGAGTTTTCATAAAGATTATGCAATACATATTACACCCCAACTGTTTCTGTGGTGGGTTTTGAAAGCACAAAAGAAAACTGTGACCCGCGTCTTTGAGGTTTACACCCGCGACTCCGTTTTCAAAACAGCCCAATTTGGCCTGAAGCTGGCAACCCTGCATCACCGTCACCTTAATTATAATGTATGTATTTTATAACCAGCAATTTATGTATTTTATAACCATGAAATGTCCTTGTTGGTTGTGCTTTCTTCAGGCGCCTCCACAGCGCCACGCGCGGATACTGTAGGTACAACACGCTATTTTACGTTGAACTGCGACGTAATCCAGTGTTCACGAAAACGTTCACTGTCAACGTATACTTTTGGCGACTGGGTTGAACACACGATTGCAGTCAGGTCACTGTGCTGGGCTTCTCCCTCCTGCAAAGTATTTGCAAAGGTATTGAGTAGCATGAGTGTAGTACAAGACATGATGTAATGGCATGCAGTATTGTCATGCTTGCTCAGAGTATTCATTTAGAATATATTTGTTTGTGAATGTTAGCTTAATTCAAATTGTATTCATCATTGTAATCATATACTCGTGAAAATCTGTTGATTCTTGGTATTGTACAGATAATAAATTGTTGTGTTGGGTAGATCTATCGTCTCCTTTGTGTAGCCTACAGGGAAATATGAAAACAGGCAAGAGAGGAGATTTAACACTGGTTATGTTGGCTGCCATTGTCATCTCTTTTATTTTACACCACATCAGATATTCTTAGCATTGATATCAAAATAAACTATTCAATCAATAAATAATCTACACAATTTCTTCTGTATAAATCTGATTAAATAAATCCAATAACCAAAATAAACCTTCAAATCAAATTCATTTTTCTAAACTGCAGATAATTACATTAATATAAATTTTAAATATGAATGTGACTCTTTACAGATAGGCTATACTGTAGTAAAGAAAACACAGTGGTGTTTAATGCTAAGTCTGTAGACCTACCCATTTTAATTACAGTAAATTACCCAAACAAATTAGCAATTCATTATCTCAACTAAAACAATAATAGCTCTACTTTGAGAGTGAATAACAGTATCAAAACAGGTACCATCAAAATAGCCTACATTTAAACAACACTTTATCTGTCCCACACCATTATACATTGCTGTTCCAAGTGATATAAATGTGCTGTTGTATAAAACACTCGTAAATCCTAAACTAAGTCATAAAATCACACTGAAGCTCTTTGTGGCCACATAACTAGTTCAGGCGTTCTCACGGCGACGTAGGTTAGCAGGCGTCTTTGGGGCGACTAACTTGTTCAGAAGTCCATGAGTAGACGTGCGTTCTCACGGCGACGTAGGTTAGCAGGCGTCTTTGTGGCGACTAACTTGTTCAGACGTCCATGAGTAGACGTACATTTTGCTGAATTTCCGTATGTACGTCGCCGTGACACCGCCGCCGGTGGACGGAACTTCCATGCAGTCGCCGTGGCGTCGCTGCTGGTCTCCCGTCTGCAGTCCCAATCAATCCCATACAAAATTCCACACGTTCTGACGGCGGCGTAGGGTTAGACTGCTCCTTCGCCTCTTCCTGGTTAGGCTTAGGTTTGGCACTGTTCACTCGCCATAACCCCTTCCCTTCAGTTTTGGTGTACTCGCAATACGCGTGCCTGTACGCACGCGTCTTTTTCAGTCTTTAATGCAGACGTAGGCGACGCGGTTTAGGCGTTTTAGTATAGTTCGCTGGCATGAAATGCCCCCCATAGTTGATCTGCACGGTGCGCACACTACGCGTCATATTAACGTGTAGTGTAGTTGTTCTGTGTTCCATTTTCATCCAGTAGATGGTGCAGTCGATCCAATGCGAGATAGACATGGGTGGATGACGTGACATGGGTGGATGACGTGACATGGCAGTTTTGCTAGGATGGTGACAATCATCTCTCTCTGACCAAGAGGATTCCTCTTTAAATCAGGACTGTCCACACATACCCAGACAAAGATAAACACCTACACCTCACAGAACTCTGTAACAGGTCAAACACAACCCTCACAGGACAAGTTGAGGTAAAGCACATATACTGCACAGAGATCTTATAAGAGTTAACACAAGCTGTAAGGGGCATTTTTTTATTGACATTTTTCCAGCAGACACTGTTTTCATTTTGTAACTTAGAATATCTTTGTCTTGTTTATCTGGGGCGTCTAGCAGCATTCATGTTGACACTGTCTAAATAAATAATGGGAAAAAAACGAAAAATGAAAAATCAACATGGTATGTTTTCCACATGCTGTAAATAAAGGTTTATCACACTATATGTCTTAAAATGTGAAAATGGTTAACAGTTGAGAGATTTCATTCAAAATTAAGAAAAGTAATCAAAATGTAATCAAATGTAATTAGTTACATTACTTTGAGAAAGTAATTGAAATAGTTACACTACTATTACTTTTCAACAGGGTAACTTGTAATTATAACCAACTACATTTCCAAAGTAATCTTCCCAACACTGCTAACAGGACATAGACAATCTCAGACTAATCTCTCTTCTTCCAACTGTTTACCAACTGACACTTTCTTCTTCTTCTTCTTCTTCTTCTTCTTCTGTGGTGTTTAATGGCAGCGGGCATCCGTATAGTTGCATATACCGCCATCTACTGGATTTTACTTTCTTCTCATTTCCTTCTTGTTATATTCTTTTAATTAATCCAGTTAAAATAAGGAACCTCATAATGATTCTCCTCCCTTCCTTAGTTTTCCCACATTCTACTACACTACTGAACGTATTTCCCCCCATTCCTTCCTTCCTCAGCCCTTTCCTCATCTCTTCCCTCTCTCTTTCATATCCAGGACATGCTATCATGACATGCTCCACGGTCTCCCTCTCCCCACAGTTACATTGACCAGTTGGATGTTTTCCTATGATGTTGAGTGTATTATTCAGTTTACTATGTCCTATTCTTAATCTACTCATGATTACTTGCTCTGTTCTATTGTCTCCTTTACATCCTATCTCCCCTACTACACTTTGTAATTTATATAAATGTCTCCCTTTTTCCTGCTCCTTCCAATCTTGACTCCACTGCTTGTTTATTTCTTTCCATACTAAACTTTTCCCCTCTGCTTTTGATAATTTTACTTTCATTTCCACCTCCTCTTTCTTTACTGCCTCCTTAGCACTCTTGTCTGCTTTTTCATTTCCTTGTATCCCTAAATGTGCTGGAACCCACATGAACGTTATTTCCCTCCCCTGCTGTGTTAATCTGGATGTTTTTAACATTATTTCATAAAGTATTTCCTGATGTGTTTTTGCTGTTCTGTTTTTAATGCTTAAGAGCGATGACACTGAATCGCTACATATTGTTATCTTCCTGTCCCTCCTGTCCTCCACCCATTCTATTAGTATTGCACACAGTTCCACTGCATAGACACTTAGATGATCTGATGTTCTTTTTGACACTGTGAACTGATACCTGGGAACCACCATCGCTGCGCCTGTTGCTCCTGTTACCTGCTCTTTGGATCCATCTGTATATATTTGAATATGGTCTCCATACTTTTCCTCTGCATATTTATAAAATTCCTGCACTAAATTTGCTGTTTTATTTCTTCTTTTGATTTCCCATATTTCTAGATCTACGTTTGTTTCTTGTATCATCCATCCCGGTATTGCTGTCCACAGAACTGTTGGGCTGAATTCTATTTGTTGTATATTTAGCTGTTCAGCTATTCCCTCACTGACCCATCCAAAACTTGATTTTTTTTCTTTCCCCTTTTCCCAACACATCTCCAGAACTCTCTTTGTCGGATGTTCATCATTGTGCCCTTTTAAATGTATCCAATAATTGGCCAAGAGCTGCTTCCTTCTAAGCCATAATGGCATTTCTCCTGTTTCTACCTGGAGGGAGCAGACTGGTGCCGTTTTCATTGCTCCTATACAAGCTCGTAATGCTCGAGCTTGGATAACGTCTAGCTGTGAGAGGACTGATTTCACTGCAGATCCATATCCCACACAACCATACTCTATTCTTGATCTTATTAACGCTACATATATATATTTTAATGACGTAAAATCAGCTCCCCATTTTAATCCGGCCAAACATCTCATAATATTCAATACTCCCTTACACTTTTTTACTATACCTTTTACATGTTCTCTCCATGTTAACCTGGAATCAAAAGTAATTCCCAAGAATCGAAAACTATTTACTCTCTCCAAGTTCTTTCCATACAAGTTTACCTTTTTATTTTCACTGATTTTCTTTTTGGAAAAGAACATTACTTTACTTTTTTCCACTGAAAATTTAAATCCCCACTCTAATCCCCATTTTTCCACTTGATCTATCCCTTCCTGTACCTTCTTAACTATATGATCAATATTCCTTCCCCTCTTCCATAGTGCCCCATCATCCGCAAACAAAGATCTTCCCATTCCTGTTGGTATGTTATCAAATATATCATTTATCATTATTGTAAATAGTGTCGGACTTACAACACTCCCCTGTGGTGTACCATTCTCTACAATATACCTTTCTGAAACTTCAGACCCAATTTTAACCTGGATGATCCTTTCCCTCAGAAAATCCATAACCCAGTTAAATACATTTCCCTCAATTCCCATTTGATGCATCTTAATCAGCAAGCCTTCTCTCCACAACATATCATATGCTTTTTCAACATCAAAGTACACTGCAGCCACAATTTCTTTATTTACCTGTGCTTTTCTAATATCATCCTCTAGACACAACACTGGATCCATTGTGCTCCTACCTCTTCTAAATCCACTTTGATAATTATTCACCAGTCCCCTCTTTTCTATATAGTGCATGAGCCTCTCATTAATCATTCGCTCCATTATTTTTCCTATATGTGACGTAAGAGCTATGGGTCTGTAGTTTATTGTCTTACTTGGATCTTTCCCCGGCTTCCTGATTGGTATGATTATTGCCTCCTTCCAGCTTCGTGGGATTTTACCCTCTTTCCACACTTTATTGAATAATGATAAAACTTTGATTAGTCCCCCCTCACTTAGATGTTTGATCATAGTATAACATATTTTATCTTTACCTGGTGCACTCCTTCTTGTTTTTGCTAATGCTCTTTTCATTTCTCCAATGGTAAATGGTACATTTAACTCGCTTTCCCTACTGTCCTTTCTTTTTAATACCTCCCTGTTTACATCTCTAGTTTTCTCTCTACCCTGTCTTCCCTCCTCAGTTAAATTATTTGAGCTGTGCACCACAACAAATGTTTTAACCATTAACTCTGCCTTTTCTTTATTGGTTACTGCTACCTCATTTCCAGAACTCATGACTGGGTAATTCCAGTCCATCCTATCTCCACCCATTTTTTTCAACATTCCCCAGACTTCTCCTATCTTAGTAGAGCTCCCAATTGTACCACAAAACTTCCTCCAATACACTCTCTTTGCTTGTCTTATTGTTTTCCTTACCACTGCTTGTGCTTCTTTATATTGGATCAGGTGTTGAAAGTTATGGTATCTTTTAACTAATTTAAACGCTTTATTTCTACTTTTAACTGCTTCCTTGCATTTTTCATCCCACCATGGTACTAACTTCCTTTCCTTCCTACCTGTACTTTTAGGTATAGAACTGGTTGCTGCTGAAATGATTCCCTGCTTTATTTCCCTATCCATTATTTCCACTCCCATACTATCACTAATCTGAGAAAGATTTTTGTCACTTTCCTTTGTGAACTCTACCCAATTAGCTTTTTCCAAGATCCATCTTCCCCCCAATCTCTCCTTGTCCTGCACTGTTGCTATATTTATTTTATTATATATAGGATAGTGATCACTTCCTATAGTCCCTTCCTGGTATACTCTCCACTCACACAATGGCGCTAATGCATTGGTCACTATTGTCAGATCTAAAGATGACTCTTTCCCAGTATTTACATCTATCCTTGTCCTTCTCCCATCATTCACACAAACCAGATTCTGCCCATCTAACAACTCCTCCACTATCTCCCCATTGCGGTCATTCTTCTCACTCCCCCATAGTGTATTATGAGCATTAAAATCTCCACACCACACTGTGTTTCCATTGCTCTTACCTTCCATTTCTTCCAGCTTCTTAATGTCCAGTTTTCTGCATGGGTTATAAAAGTTAATTATCCCCAGCTTCCTCTTTCCTACCCATACTTCTATTGTTATACTCTCCATCTCAACTCCAATATCGATAACCCTATAGGGAATGCCTTCTTTTACAAACGTGACACATCCACCTCCTGTCCCTTCCTCCCTGTCTCTTCTAACTGATACATATCCTTTAATAATAAAATCTAGGTTTGGTTTTAACCAAGATTCCTGGATGCACAATATGTCTGGCTTTTCCTGTTGATTATGTATGAATTGCTTAAACTCCTGACCATTAGCAATTAAGCTTCTTGCATTCCACTGGAGGATTATCATTGTTATTAATACTACCCAATACATGTTGATTCTTGACTGGCCTGAACACTCAACTCATCTCTTACCTCTTCCCATCTTAGCCCTCTCATATCCAGATGATGAACTGCTGCTTTGACTATTATCTGTATTCTTTCTGTTTTAGATTTAACATCTGCAGTCGCATTTATGACTCCTGCTATAAATGTCACCAATCTCTTTTTCACCTCCACCATTTTCTTTTCAATTTCTTGAACACTACTTGTCACTGTTTGCTTCTCTCTATTCTGTTGCTTGCTATTAAAATTCCCCTGACTTGCTCTCCTGGCAGCTTCGGCATACGATATTTTTTCATTTACTTTTATCTGCTGTACTGTTATTTCTCTCTTCATTGCCTCACATCCCCAATACGCTACACTATGTTCTCCTCCACAGTTACAACATTTTGGTTTCACACCCGTCCCACATTTCCCATATTCATGGTCCCCACCACACCTTGCACACCTTCTTTTCCCTTTACACAGGTTAGCAATATGTCCATATTCCTGACACTTGAAGCACCTCATTGGTTTTGGAACAAACTCTCGCACATTATATTTTACAAATCCACAATAAAGTTCTCTTGGGATAGTTTTTGCCTCAAACTCTACCACTACTGTCTCTGATTCTTTTTTCTCAGGTCCTCTTGTCATTCTTTTATACCATCTTTAACTGTGATATTTCTACTTTTCAGATTTCCCACTAGATCCTTCATGCTGATACCAAGGGGAACCCCTGATATCACTCCCTTACAGCCAATATTTCTCTGCTCACCAACTTTCACTGCTTTTGTAACCTTCATTTTTCCTACACTTACCATTTTTTGAGCTTTATCTACTTGTGTTTCTGTGTTACATCCAATTAACAAATTCCCATCTCCTAGCACTTTTGCGTATTTAACTTCTCCTACTTGAGCTCTAATTATTTTTGTGATTTTTAGTGGGTCCATTTTCTTTACTCCCCCTTCGCCCTCAAATCTCACCACTACATTAAGGGATCCCTTCCTTCCACTCTTTGCTTCCTCTCCCTGCCCCTCACTCTCCGTGCCTTCCAAACTATCTTTATCTTCTTTCTTTCTCTTTATCCCACTTGCCCTTCTACTTCTTCCTCCTCTTCCTACCTGTTCCCATCCACTTCCCCCTTTATCAATCTCATATTCCTCTTCACTCATTGCCCCACTATTGGAGCTGTCTCCGTCCCCCTCCTTTCCCTCCATTTTACACCCACTTACAGAAAGTATTGCTAGGGTATCGCTCTGACACTTTCTTCTTCTACGGTTCGAACTTTGACCTCCTCTCAACTGACATGTAAACAAACAGAACGCCGCTTGTGGTTTAAATGTGCAACATCACATCAGTTATATGAAATCATGTATGTAAATAACTTTACTTTTACTCAGTACTTTACTTTTATCTATCTAATATATTTAATCTATCTGAATGTAATCATGAAATAGAATCTATAAATAAATAATGATATCTAAATAAATAATAACGAACAAGGATACAACAATGGTGTCACTGTGCCACTAATTTTTATGTGCATGGTCATGTAGATTAGCAGCAGCCAACAATGAATCCTCCTTTCAGTTTCACCAGCATGACTGAATGTTACAGAATTACTGTATATTACTCTGGTTTGCCATAACATTGCCATAATAATTATAGAATCATCACACTCATCCTTACTCTTCAATCAGTATTTTTATTGGTACTCATGTCATAAGTCTGCCCAACAACAAAGTACTGTTACTATTGCTATGATTGCTATCAATTTTATTACAAATGACTACAGCTGCTCCGGTTAGCATCCGCCACAAACACCGTCTTCCCAGCTGACTATAACTCCAGACTCTACTTTTAAACTTACACAACACAAATGACCATCTTTCCCAGTCACCTTTCTCCTTCTCCTTCTTCACACACACACACACACACACACACACACACACACACACACACACACACACACACACACACACACACACACACACACACACACACACACACACACACACACACACACAACACACACACACAACACACACAACACACACACACACAGAGTTACGCCTCTTGCCCACTGGATGCGTTCGTCAACGCATCCCATTGACTTTGAATGGGGCTGAGCCGCAATGCATTGTGGCTCCGTCAGTCAAGTCGGCTCCGTTCGTTGCGTTGAAAAGTTGAGAAAATGTTATCTTTTCTGGCCACGACGGATCCGTCAGCCAATCAGATCACATTATGCAAATATATGTCCTGTGACGCTACTTGGACTCTGCCCAATGAAATCACCTTGGTGGTACAACCCGGGAAAGCACATCTGTTATGTCAGACTGCCGGCAGCGGGAACATTTAAACCTTATTAAAAATGGAGGACAAGTTGATAGTGGCGGTGGAAAAGCACTCTTCTTGCTACGACGGGATCCATCTTGCAATAGAAAAGAGCAATAACAAATTGCAGGAAGAGCGCGGCTTTGTTGTTGCGGGAAGCGATTTGATTGGCTGCTGGCTGCGTCTGGCTCCGTCGGCAAATTCCACGCCCCCCTCCGTCAGACACGCCTTCCGTCTTCCGTTGACGGTTGAATGCAGTGGGTAACAGGCGTTAGTATATAGCCTACTGCCCCCATGAATGTGATGTGATTATTATTGTTGCAAAGCCTGGTTCAGGTTAAATCCTCTGTAAAACATGAATGAATACAGCAAAAGAAAAACATTTAACTTTATTTTATTGTCTGGTTTGATAGTCAGACAACTGAAAAATAACAGTTAATATAACTTACGTAATTTGCGTAAGTTACGTAAATAACGTAACTTACGCAAATTACGTAAGTTATTTACGTAACTTACGCAAATTACGTAAGTTATTTACGTAATTTACGTAAATAACTTACGCAATTTGCGTAACTTACGCAATTTACGTAAGTTACGTAAATTACGTAAGTTATTACGTAAATAACTTAGGCCTACGTAATTTGCGTAAGTTATTACGTAAATAACTTACGCAAATTACGTAAGTTATTACGTAAATAACTTACGCAAATTACGTAAGTTATTTACGCAAATAACTTACGCAAATTACGTAAGTTATTTACGTAAATAACTTACGTAATTTGCGTAAGTTATTTACGTAATAACTTACGTAATTTGCGTAAGTTATTTACGTAAGTTATTACGTAAATAACTTACGCAAATTACGTAAATTATTACGTAAATAACTTACGTAATTTGCGTAAGTTATTTACGTAATAACTTACGTAATTTGCGTAAGTTATTTACGTAAGTTATTACGTAAATAACTTACGCAAATTACGTAAGTTATTACGTAAATAACTTACGCAAATTACGTAAGTTATTTACGTAAATAACTTACGTAATTTGCGTAAGTTATTTGCGTAAATAACTTACGTAATTTGCGTAAGTTATTTACGTAAATAACTTACGCAATTTGCGTAACTTACGCAATTTACGTAAGTTACGTAAATTACGTAAGTTATTACGTAAATAACTTAGGCCTACGTAATTTGCGTAAGTTATTACGTAAATAACTTACGCAAATTACGTAAGTTATTACGTAAATAACTTACGCAAATTACGTAAGTTATTTACGCAAATAACTTACGCAAATTACGTAAGTTATTTACGTAAATAACTTACGCAAATTACGTAAGTTATTACGTAAATAACTTACGCAAATTACGTAAGTTATTTACGTAAACAGATCTCACTCGCGCTGGACGACGGTCGGGCTGCGGGAGCGGTGCAGAGGAGAAGGAGGGGTGAGAAGAGGATGATACCATTTGCTAAGCGGGGATGTTTTCATTTTCGTCCTTAACATATACATTTTAAACCAGTTGAAAGTACAGCTGCAGGTAAAGGGGTGAAAAAGAACCTGATCGCCCCTTCGTCTCAGGCTCTCAAGAAAGGAGGGGACAATGATGTCTATATTTGAGGACTCAAAATGTTTACATGTTGATAAAAGCATCAATTAATTTAATATAAATGCTGAACACAGGCATTAAATACATGGTAAAGGAACTGCTGACGTTAGTAATCAATTGAGCCGAGGCACAGCAATGCAATGTATTAAACCCAACCAATTAAATTGGTTGCTAATCATCTGGATCACTGTGTTCAGTCTCTGTGCCAGACGACCAGTCGTTCGTAGTCTTGAAATCCCCATTTTGCTGTTCCCAATCCATGGCCTCAGACTCCTTTGGTGAGCCGCATTGAGGGTCTCCCACTATATTGTCTATTTGAGGGTCCTGCTTTTCCATCTTTACGTTGGTTTGTGTACATTTGCGCTGACCTAGGCTCTTGTAGCTCAGGGCCCAAACAAGGGTTGCAATGGAGTAGATAGGATGGAAGTTCTATAAGGAAAAATACAAATTGAATTGAATAGTTAGTTTCAGCACACTTATGATTTTGGTTTGCACTCTAGAAGCGCTGATTGAAGTTTGATGTCATGTCGTCATCGAAACACAAAAGCATTAAGTTCCTACATAGGCCTACTAATTAAAGTAATACTCACTGTCAAAGTCACTGTATCTCCGAATGAGGAAACACAATACCCAGCTGGCACTTGACGTTGATGCAACATTAGAACAACGTTGCACTCCAACGTTGGATTACCATTGGATTATGATATAGATTTGAAAATTGGGTTTACGTTAAAACTTAATGTTGGCTGGACGTCAGCCCTGAACGTCAAATAGACATTGGATTTTGTACGTAGGCTTGACATCAACATTTTACGTTAAATAGACATTGGATTTTGTACGTAGGCTTGACATCAACCTTTTACGTTAAATAGACATTGGATTTTGGTTGTACTCCAACGTTGGATTACTGTTGGATTATGATATTGATTTGAAAGTTAGGTCTACGTCAAACCTTAACCTTAGCTTGACGTCAAGCAGCAACGCTAAATACACATTGGATTTTAGTTAGACTCCAACGTTGGATGACCATTGCATTATGGTTGTGTATGAAAGTCATATTTACATCATATCCCTACCTGCGCTGTAACACGTGTGTGTGTGTGTGTGTGTGTGTGTGTGTGTGTGTGTGTGTGTGTGTGTGTGTGTGTGTGTGTGTGTGTGTGTGTGTGTGTGTGTGTGTGTGTGTGTGTGTGTGTGTGTGCTGTGACAGTGATGACAGCGGCTACGACGACACAGCAGAACAATCCTGCCTAGGAGCGGTCCATGGTTACTTAACCAAAAGTGTCTTGTAATATCAAAGAGGAATTGAATTAGTATTCTGAATAGCCAAAATACAGAAGTTATGAACCGCAAAGTTATGAACTGGTCAACAGTTATTAAATGTAGAATAAAACAAGTGACCATAAAAACACGCAAAACACACAACTGATCTTTAAATAAACTTAGACACATTTAAATGAAAGTAAAAAACACAATTCAAATATCCAATCAAACTAAGTTGTTTTAAAAAGGTTTTAGTCTAAAGAACCCCGGCCATTTTTGACCCCCCATATCATTTTCCTGTGGGTAACCCAGTGTTGGGGGAAGCAAAAAACCTGACTGAAAATGATACAACCAATCAAGAGTTCTCCCGTGGTCACCCGGCACGTCGAGATAGCTACAACGCTAACCTATGTGGGCAAAGGTTTTAACCACACTGTGCCTCTAAACACTCAGAAAACCATTGCAAGACATTTGGTACACGAGTTGGGTCCTTAGAGACACCACCGTGCATGTTGGACTCAGTGTGAACAGTATAAAATTTGTTTTTGCATAGTCACTCACCTCAGATAAGTCTAGTTACACCCGGAAAAGCAATTACTAGCGGATTGTCAAGTGTCTGCTCGCTCACCCACTATAGCCACAGACGCTCAACAACCGGTAGTAATGGCTGCTCCGGATGTAATCAGAGTTATCTGAGGTGAGTGACCATGCAAAAGCAAAGTTTATACTGTTTCTACACCGAGTCTTGAAATGGCTTTCTGAGTGTAAGAGAGGCCCAATGTGGTTAAAACATTTGCCCACATAGGTTAGCGTTGTAGCTATCTTGACACACCGGGTGACAACGGGAGAACTCTGGATTGGTTTTATCATTTTCAATCAGGTTTTTTGCTTCTCAACACTGGGTCACCCTTAGGAAAATGATACGGGGGTCAAAAATGGCCGAAGTTCTCTTCAACTATTTACATTTTCTTTACAGTTCCAAACAATTCACATAGTTGCTGTTGTTTCCTTGACTAACTTAACAGGAGCTGAATGTCTCCTCACTCCCGTCCCCCTTTTTTCAGCCGCCTTTTTGCCGATCAGGGGCAAATTTTAGGTGCTCGCCAATCAACCGACGAATGTTGACCTCGGAGTCAGGCGTGCTCCTCTGGACACTATCTGTAAGACATGAAATAAGATTTGCTGTAGAAAGCAGTGAAAATATTCAGCTGCAGATGTGAGTGCAGAGTGACAGACATAGATTTTCAATTCAATTTATTCAGGATAGCCCCTTGAGATGCAGCTTCTCGTTTTCAAGGGGGTCCGATTTGGAGCACTATAGTATAGATGTGCTTTTTTACCCATCACAATGGAGTAGAGACGGAGCTTCTCAAATGAGAGCTTCTTTTGTGGTCCCCTTCCACACAGGTTGTACTGCGCCTGTAGGTCTTGGCTCATCAACCTGTAGGTACAAAAGGGAATTTGAATGCAATTATAAAGAAGCCATTGTCAGCGCAGCACAAGTTGGCACATCTGGCTACACCAATGAGACCAATCAATTTTTTTAAGTGATTCCTGGCCAGGAACCAGTTTGACAGGGTCCCGGTCCAGCCAGCTGATAATGACAGGTCAGTAGGAAGTCAGATGGTGCCTCTGGGGAACATTAAGCAAGTACGATTTACTACTAAATTAAGAAATGTTAAGCATACAAATTATGTTGCAAAATCTGAAAAATACATTCAATTTGTTGCACTGCATCTCATGTTGCACATGTTAAGCGATAATTCAATATGACAACATCGATCGATAGACATGTGGTTCAATAAGAAACCCCCCCCCAAAAAAACAGGTTGATAAAAAAAGAGAAAAAGAGGAGCAGCCAACAGATTCAGTGTGAGAGAGACTGTGACTCTCTCCTTTGCTCTCAGATAGTACATTCAGTGCGGGAAGACTACTACTTTACTCTGTACGCTGTTATTTTAAAAAGTTCAAAACACTGAATAGAAGACAGAGTCAGAGAGCAGCTACAAGACAACGTTAGCTGTGGTGGAGTGCGGTAGAGCTGATGAATAGAGGGAGCGGTGACAGTAAGAAGCTGGTAAATAAGATCAATATCATGTTACTTAATGATTGTTTCACAGCGGTTACATTCAACAGCACAAATAAACTTTCACACACCTCCACCCAACCCTGCAGCGCTACCTCAAACCTCTCAATCTGAAACACTGATGTTTAAAATACAGCAGCAACATTATGATCCGTTTTAAAGAGCTGTATGTCACACACCGACAGTGATCCAGGTGAAAAGAGGTGAGCTACACTCGTCATGTTACTGTAAGTGCAATAAAATCTACCAGGGTAAAAAACTAAGAAGAATGCTTAAATTCAATCCACAAAAAAACGTGGTTATTTGAAATGAAATAATTGAATTAACTTTTCTATTTCCTGGTCAAAATGAAAAAGGAATGAGCAGAAATCAATGTGGTTTGATTTTATTTTCTTATTTAGAATAGACACACTGCCCTGGTCTGGAAAATAAAAGAAGAAAAATAATCCCTGATAAGATGGCCGGGGCTGCTTAATTTTTTTTGTTAATTAACAATACCGATCAATATGAATTTTTCAATATCAATGCTTTTTCTCTATGCCATCCAGCCCTAGTTGATCAACAACACTGATGTATATAACACTGTTTTTACACTTTAATCGCAGACAACTGACAATGATATGAAAACAAAAAACCTACTTGTCTAAGATCCATTTCACATTGTTTTTGGTTGATGTCCCTCCTCCAACCATGGACAAGCGTTTGATCTGAAATTGGAGGTAATCAGTGTACAAAAACAACAAGTTTAGAGTTCAGTATATCCCATGTTTGTTACCATTACGTTGGTATCACTACTGTAGTCTAATATTGCCAGATTTCTTCTTACCAATACGTCTCCAACATCTAAATTCAATGTAGGTGCTACAACTGAATGTAAAGACTTAAAAAAACAAAAACAAACTGATCCCTGATAATTTGCCATTGTATCCGGGTTCCGGATTTCTCAATTATGAAACCTACTAGTTTCTGCCTTTCCTCTGTCGATTTGAGGGACTCCTCCAGTTGTTCAAGCTCCTCGAGGGTTGTAGCCTGGTCATGAACAGTGTCTTCCGTTTGATTGGCAATCTTCAAGTCCTTTAACTCATCACGGATCTCTACAAGCAGCTCCATAACCTTTCTATGAAATCCTAAAGGCATTGAAAAAAGGACAATCGTAACTAGAATCATCAACACCTTACCAACTTAACACTTGCCAAAAAAATAAACTGAGCCAGGTCATGATTCTATTTGCATGGGTTCATGACTGTCAACTGTTGTTCATAGTCATTTGTATCATGGTACATTGTTTTGTTTTTTTCCAAAGGAGAAAAATAAAACAAAAAAAACACCATATTGTAGTTCTGTATTGATCAATCTTATTGCACACTGGTCAAAAGTGACTACTGATATAAATAGGTAAACGGAGGATCACAAACTTGAAAAATTGGGGTTTTCTAAACCTTCTGACTGTGTATATGTATATACATTGTTCACCAATACACAAAGATGTGGCCGTGAGAGCTGTTTATTGGAGTATTTTCAGTTTTCCTAATAGGGTAAGGGCTTCTTCCCAACAGAGCTCTTTATTTCCTGCCTCCAGTGGCCGTAGTTGAGGTACAGAGAACAGTTAAAGGAAACTGAATGAGAACCTGTAGTAAGAATTCTATTTTTATAGTCATTAAATTTGTGAACCTTAAGCACTGTTCTGTGTCTCCGTCACTGGGGTACCTGGCACATTTAGCTATAGTTACTTTTGATCTTAGCAGATTATATCTACAAAAATAATGTTACCTTTCCTGCCATCCTCCAAAATCAAATTGACAATATGGTCAAATATAACCTGAGAAAGAGGTAAACATTTTTGTGAGGCGTTTGAGCATGTAGACTGGAATATTAATTTGCGGAACCGAGTCCGCTTCAGCTTTAACGATGCCAAATGTTTTCAGGGTGGGGGTCCCCAGTTCAAATGATCTTTTGGTGGGGTCATGGCCTGAATAGGATGAGAACCACTGCTGTAGAGGACTTTTCACTGACAAATGTGTACCAGTTGTGTATCAAAATTATTCAGACATCACAAAGTCTAAAGGGTCTGGATTTGGGTTTAAGTGATATGGTTGTATCTATGAGGGTGTGTGTACTTACTAGCTTGTGTCATTGGGTACGGGGAGCTTGGTCTTTTTTTAAATGGGGAGCTGATGACAGGTCTTGCGCCTCTTCCTTTTTCTGCGTGATGAGACACACTTGGTGTTGAGCCTCTATTTTTTCCTGTTTGGTGAGACATGCCTTCATGAGCTGGTAAAATTATAGGCTGTTGCTTCTTCTATAGAAATAACCTCCAAAATGTAAACATTGTTTGGACACAGTTAAGTGCTCGTTCTGGTCAAACACATCAAGCAGAACTATTTAATAGAATCATTATATTTCTATGACGAGCCCAGACTATCAAAATAAAGGCCATAATGAAATAGAAGTGTACACAAACCTTTTGTTTTTGGTGGACAGGAAGAGGTTTTCTTTGATGTGAAAGGTGCAGTGACTTCACTTTCCGAACTTAGTGGAGATTGGTGGAGAGGTCGTACTTTCTGTTTAACAGCCGGAGGTGTAGCCTCTTTTCGCTGTTTTCTAGGAGCAGACCCATGTTTTTCCACTGGATTGGAGCTGCACCTTTTTGGACTACCTTGACTCTCTGGCTCTGGAATATAGTCTGTAAAAAAATAAAAAAGTCATGAAAATTTTATCAAACAATGCCGTTTTTTAAATTCTATATTGTAAAGCTATATAAATGAACTTTGATTTAATTAAAAAAGCTGCTGGCTGTCACCAAATCCTAAAATGTATAAGTTCTTCTATATTCCTATCAACATCCCCCCGTCACAAGGAAGTTTAACTTACCTTCATCACTGATGGCATGATCATCATCCCTGATCTCAGTTTCATCATCACTGATCACAGGTTCGTCCTCACTGATGGCATGGTCATCTTCAAACAAACGTGGTCAAAAATCAGCCCAACTATCAAAAAAGAAAGGCCATAAGGAAACAGTAGTGTACACAAACCTTTTGTTCCTCCTAATGTCTGGAGAGAGAATTTAGGGACACACACCGTAAATCAACATGTTAACCAAATACTCACATTTCTGTTCTTCACTGTACTACTAATAAATACTTTGATAATAGATGCAGAAATTACAATGTGATGTATAAAATTCTATGTCACATTTCAATGCACACTTCTGAAGATGCTACGTAGAAGGTAAACCAACAACACCATTGCTGTCATGACATCAGAATTAAAAAGAGTGCTTAGTAACCTTTCAGTCAATTCACAATTCACTTTAAGCAAGTATGTGCTGTTTTTTATGTTTATGGCAATCACCAGGCTTTGACTTTTTTCAGCTGAATTAAACAAACATAATATTAAACATCATCTGACTAACAACATGCAGTTTTCAATAACGTTACTCCTATATTTTTGTATTGAGCTATTGTTTCCAATAGACACACATTTCCATTTTCAAATTTTTTATTTCGTTTGCAATGCCTGGAAAACCAGCTGCTCTTACTGTGCGTTCACACCAGAAGCGTCTTGAGCGACCAAAGTCATTCACTTTCTATGGACAAGAGCGTCCAGAGCGTCAAAAAAAAGTTGAAGACAGTTTAACTTCATGCAAATGACTATGACGCGTTTCAGCCAATCTGAATGTAGACGCTCTCCGTTTGGGTGGGTCCCGGGGAACACCGGCACTTTGGTTCCTACTGTAAAATGTCGACGGAAAAGATAATCGCGGATGTGGCGGGGCACTCGGTGTTGTACGAGCCAAGCCTTTTTTATTTCAGAGACAATACCGTAATAATCAGCTTAAATATCATTTTTACAAACACACGCACGAAGCGGGCCGCCCATTAACGGCATGGACCAAGCGGTTCTGGACCAGGTAGGAGACATTGGACACTTAATCGTATTTACCGTATAACTGCACACAACTTTATTTAAAAGCAATCAAATGTAAAACATGTGTGTTTGTATTGTGGTGTCCGGTGCGTGTGGACGTGCGGCTCCTCCTGCGGAGCGGTTCATGTTAATAGCGGAGTCCGGGAGGGTTCCCCTTCACGGCGTAGTTACGAGGGATGTGCGGCTATCGTTTATCAAACAAGCAAAACCGTCTCTGCAATATATGGCCAAAGTGGGAGTTCACTCTTTGATATGGCTGTCTAAAAGCATACGGCTCCTTTAAATGCGTCTGCATAATTTAATTGTACGTCATTGAGCGTCTTGAGCGTCAAAAGCGAACAAAAATATTCGCAGCGAATCTTTTTGAGCGTCAAAGCGTCTTTGCAGCGCAAGACGCTTTTGGTGTGAACGCAGTTACTCATTTTTTACTAAATTTGGGGTCAATAAAGTGAATCTGTTTAACTGTTTCAATCTCTTTCAACTTTATGTTTTTAAAAAGTTCTTAAAAATAATTCTTTGTCAATTTAAAAAATAAAAAACATGCCTGTCGTTATGCCATATTAAACTCATCCTGCTTCACTCTGATTGGCTCAAACAAAAAAGAAAGCAACTACTCTGCTATGGGTTCGCCCGCTGCTATCGTTAGCTGCGAAGCTAACAGACCGAAACACAGCTTTTACAACCACAGCTAGCGTCCTTTGAAACATTTTTCAAAAACATTTGAAAAATATCAGCATTAAAACATCACTGGCCGAAAACGGCCTCTGGAGCTAAATCTATTTCTCGTTGGTTTTTTTTTAACTTCAACCACGTTAGCTTGTTTGGGGATAACTTACCAGGAGTCCACCTTGGTCTCTTATCTAACCGCCTTTGCCGCTTTGCCTGCACCTGCACGCACACGTTTCTTCTTCTTCTCCTCTTGTGTTTAATGACAGTGTATTACCTATTTAGGGAGCATTACCGCCACCTACTGACAGGATGTAGGTCGACAGCTAAGCCAGTGAGGAGGTTGTGTGCAGTGCAGACTGATGAGGGTGGCAGTTACAGTTTGTTTTTCAAAATGAATTAAATAAAACAACAAAATACAATTACTACTTTACTACTCTATTATTTCCTTCACCTCTACTTTAGATTTTCTAAATTAAACTTCAGCACTCTCCTCTCCTCCCAGTTACTGCATTATCACGTTATCTCAAGGAAATTGAATCGAATGCAACAGTATTTTGGTTTTTGTCTTTGAAGACTTTCATCCAAGAGGCTTCATCATGCTTATTTAAAATATATATATTATCACACAGATTCAGTTACTGTTCACATTTCCCATCTGCATCTGATTAAGGTGGATAATGTGGGACCCATGTTGGTCATGTTAATGGACATTGAACAGAGTACACCCCCCCCCCCCCCCCCCCCACTATAATGCATTTAATGTACTGTTTTCATTGAATTTAATGAACTTGTTTCCTGAGTTTATTTTTGAAATATTTTATTTTATTAACTCATGCACTTATATGTCCTTTCACATAAGCAGCTAGTTTTGATCAGGTAAATTTGTGGTGTCTATGAATGAAGTTGACACAGGCACGGTGGACAGCACAGGGGTCCATTAGAGGACACAGAAGACCGTGCATGTCGGATGGAAAATGTAAACAGTGTGCAGTATCATGCTTGTGTGTATGTGCAGAGAAACAAACCCGAGTAAAACTTTTAGTTTGAACTTATGCACGCCTGGAAGTCCCTTTTTGGTGTCCAAGTGTGCAACAATAAGTGTCAGCCTGTAACTCCCAATATTTGCCACTGTTCTCACTTTCATCTTCTTTGAGCATTTTATTAAACATCATTGTGTACAAATTCCACTTTCATTGTCAAACTCCCAGACAAACTTCACAACAATGAAAAAGTTCAGAATGATACATTTGAAAAATATTCCTGAAATAAGTGTGAAATGTAAAATAAATAAAATACATTGTGTGAGACAGCCATCAAAATGTTTTTTTTTATTATCAAAAATATAACTGTCACACAGTATTGCAGTCATTTCCACCATATCTTGTGTAGCCTATTGCACTCCTGGTACAGACTATTACAGTCTGTAATACTTATTCTAAACTGCATATAGTCTTACTGCTAATTTATAGGCTATTACCTTTTAATAGGCTATTTTGGATGTTGGTTGCTTGCCAACATAACTTAAAAACAACTAAATAACAACGTCAGTTTGGAGTTAGATTTTGACGTTGTTTACATGTTGCCAATACAACGTTGAAAAAACGTTGGGCTTTGGTCAAAAGACCTACAACTGAATGTCAGAATTGTACGTATATTTGACGTAAACTGGTGAGGTTGACTAGACGGTCCGTGTACGAAGTATAATTCATTTACAGTTGTTCACGTTGTATAATGAAAAAGGCCAGTTTCGGGGGTATTGCCTAATTTCATTGTCCGAGACGTGCAATGCAATTCAGCGCGCCAAAGCGTCAGCTTGTTCCATTATCCAAGTTGTACAATGAAAATTGAACAAGGAAGTCGAGAGCCGGAAACAGAGACAGCTCGCCTTCAAAGTAGCCTAAAGCTCGCCTTATAAGTAAAAGACGTGCGTTTTGAAGCGTGAATTTAATTTAAGGAGCGCTAAACTAAATAAATAAACAAATAGCCTCAATGGTCCGTGTACGAAGTATAATTCATTTACAGTTGTTCACGTTGTATAATGAAAAAGGCCAGTTTCGGGGGTATTGCGTAATTTCATTGTCCGAGACGTGCAATGCAATTCAGCGCGCCAAAGCGTCAGCTTGTTCCATTATCCAAGTTGTACAATGAAAATTGAACAAGGAAGTGGAGAGCCGGAAACAGAGACAGCTCGCCTTCAAAGTAAAGCTCGCCTTATAAGTAAAAGTCGTGCGATTTGAAGCGTGAATTTAATTTAAGGAGCGCTAAACTAAATAAATAAACAAATAGCCTCAATCAGGGTTCTTCAACGTTTTCCAGGCCAAGGACCCCCAAACTGATAGAGAGATGGAGCGGGGACCCCCTACTTATGTTGTGTAAAATTGAGTTTTATATTAAACTGGTCCTATAGTGCCATACATAAATGTACCTTGTTATTGTGCATTCAATACTAAGATATTGAAATAATACACAGGTTCATATATTCATGTGCAAGGTACAGTGAGTAGGGTGGCCATGCCACTGCCATTCATAAACATAATGTAGCGTCCGCCAGGACGCGTTGGAAAGACGACGCAGTGTTGTTCAGCAAACAACATTTATTGCTGCAACAGAACAGGTTACTGTCGGCCGTAACCACGCCAAAACAACTCCAACATAAAGTTAGCCGTAACTCTCTCCTAATGTTCCTCGCGCTCAACCCAGGCTCGCTCACACACACACACACACACACACACACACACACACACGCACGCACGCACGCACGCGCACTCACACAGCCGTCAAAAAGTACAACACCACACCGGATCTAGAGCGGAAACAAAACAGGCACGCCGCACACACTTGTTTAAGAGTAGTAGACGTTACGTTTTGAGTGGATGGCGAGCGCGAGACGCCGAAATTGATACCAATAATATTCTGAATGGAAAGTTTACTTTTAAAAAGTTGCCAAATGGTTCCATTGACAAGACCAAAGTGATCTGTGTGTTTTGTCGTTGTGAACTGAGCTATCATCGCAGCACGTCCAGTCTGAAATACCACTTGCAATATCAAGCATTTTTACTGTACCATTTTGGAGAAATTCAACAATAAAAGTCCCATATGTGTACCTTCGGATAGCACAATTGCATATATTTGAACTGCTGTAAAATCACTTTGCTCAATATTCCCTGGCTATGGGTGGTATATTTGACTTGTACACATGTAGGACTACACCCACATGCAATATCAATCATTTTTACTGTACCATTTTGGAGATATTCAACAATAAAAGTCCCATATGTGTATCTTCGGATAGCACAATTTATATATTTGAACTACTGTGAAATCAATTTGCTCAATATTCCCACAATGTGAACTCCAAACAATTCATGTATTTACAGTAGTTCAAATATATGAAATTGTGCTATCCGAAGGTACACGTATGGGACTTTTATTGTAGAATATCTCCAAAATGGTAGGCCTACAGTAAAAATGCTTGATATTGCATGTGGGTGTAGTCCTACATGTGTACAAGTCAAATATACCACCCATAGCCAGGGAATATTGAGCAAAGTGATTTTACAGTAGTTCAAATATAACAAAACATGCCACTTGGAGGCACAAATATGGGACTTTTAGTTTGGCATTTCTCCACATTGTTGCAATAAAGATACTTGATATTAAGTTTTTCATTCATCATGGGCGCATGAAACACTAATACAACATATTTCATTTAAATGTAGGTTTTAATTATAGCTTACTGTTCTTAATACATTTATTTTGAAAAACCGGAAGTGAATACGCGGTTTCTCCGCTTCTACCGTAATGCTGAGAATATTTGTACACTCGAAATATAAGTGCGGCTCATTTGACCACGGTGATCGGAGGAACGGCTGGCTTGACCGCAGTCCATCAAGTGGTATTTCAGACTGGACGTGCTGCGATGATAGCTCAGTTCACAACGACAAAACACACAGATCACTTTGGTCTTGTCAATGGAACCATTTGGCAACTTTTTAAAAGTAAACTTTCCATTCAGAATATTATTGGCATCCATTTCGGCGTCTCGCGCTCGCCATCCACTCAAAACGTAACGTCTACTACTCTTAAACAAGTGTGTGCGGCGGCGTGCCTGTTTTGTTTCCGCTCTAGATCCGGTGTGGTGTTGTAGTTTTTGACGGCTGTGTGTGTGTGTGTGTGTGTGTGTGTGTGTGTGTGTGTGTGTGTGTGTGTGTGTGTGTGTGTGTGTGTGTGTGTGTGTGTGCGTGTGTGTGTGTGAGCGAGCCTGGGTTGAGCGCGAGGAACATTAGGAGAGAGTTACGGCTAACTTTATGTTGGAGTTGTTTTGGCGTGGTTACGGCCGACAGTAACCTGTTCTGTTGCAGCAATAAATGTTGTTTGCTGAACAACACTGCGTCGTCTTTCCAACGCGTCCTGGCGGACGCTACATTATGTTTATGAATGGCAGTGGCATGGCCACCCTACTCACTGTACCTTGCACATGAATATATGAACCTGTGTATTATTTCAATATCTTAGTATTGAATGCACAATAACAAGGTACATTTATGTATGGCACTATAGGACCAGTTTAATATAAAACTCAATTTTACACAACATAAGTAGGGGGTCCCCGCTCCATCTCTCTATCAGTTTGGGGGTCCTTGGCCTGGAAAACGTTGAAGAACCCTGATTGAGGCTATTTGTTTATTTATTTAGTTTAGCGCTCCTTAAATTAAATTCACGCTTCAAATCGCACGACTTTTACTTATAAGGCGAGCTTTACTTTGAAGGCGAGCTGTCTCTGTTTCCGGCTCTCCACTTCCTTGTTCAATTTTCATTGTACAACTTGGATAATGGAACAAGCTGACGCTTTGGCGCGCTGAATTGCATTGCACGTCTCGGACAATGAAATTACGCAATACCCCCGAAACTGGCCTTTTTCATTATACAACGTGAACAACTGTAAATGAATTATACTTCGTACACGGACCATTGAGGCTATTTGTTTATTTATTTAGTTTAGCGCTCCTTAAATTAAATTCACGCTTCAAAACGCACGTCTTTTACTTATAAGGCGAGCTTTAGGCTACTTTGAAGGCGAGCTGTCTCTGTTTCCGGCTCTCGACTTCCTTGTTCAATTTTCATTGTACAACTTGGATAATGGAACAAGCTGACGCTTTGGCGCGCTGAATTGCATTGCACGTCTCGGACAATGAAATTAGGCAATACCCCCGAAACTGGCCTTTTTCATTATACAACGTGAACAACTGTAAATGAATTATACTTCGTACACGGACCGTCTAGTCAACCTCACCAGTTTACGTCAAATATACGTACAATTCTGACATTCAGTTGTAGGTCTTTTGACCAAAGCCCAACGTTTTTTCAACGTTGTATTGGCAACATGTAAACAACGTCAAAATCTAACTCCAAACTGACGTTGTTATTTAGTTGTTTTTAAGTTATGTTGGCAAGCAACCAACATCCAAAATAGCCTATTAAAAGGTAATAGCCTATAAATTAGCAGTAAGACTATATGCAGTTTAGAATAAGTATTACAGACTGTAATAGTCTGTACCAGGAGTGCAATAGGCTACACAAGATATGGTGGAAATGACTGCAATACTGTGTGACAGTTATATTTTTGATAATAAAAAAAAACATTTTGATGGCTGTCTCACACAATGTATTTTATTTATTTTACATTTCACACTTATTTCAGGAATATTTTTCAAATGTATCATTCTGAACTTTTTCATTGTTGTGAAGTTTGTCTGGGAGTTTGACAATGAAAGTGGAATTTGTACACAATGATGTTTAATAAAATGCTCAAAGAAGATGAAAGTGAGAACAGTGGCAAATATTGGGAGTTACAGGCTGACACTTATTGTTGCACACTTGGACACCAAAAAGGGACTTCCAGGCGTGCATAAGTTCAAACTAAAAGTTTTACTCGGGTTTGTTTCTCTGCACATACACACAAGCATGATACTGCACACTGTTTACATTTTCCATCCGACATGCACGGTCTTCTGTGTCCTCTAATGGACCCCTGTGCTGTCCACCGTGCCTGTGTCAACTTCATTCATAGACACCACAAATTTACCTGATCAAAACTAGCTGCTTATGTGAAAGGACATATAAGTGCATGAGTTAATAAAATAAAATATTTCAAAAATAAACTCAGGAAACAAGTTCATTAAATTCAATGAAAACAGTACATTAAATGCATTATAGTGGGGGGGGGGGGGGGGGGGGTGTACTCTGTTCAATGTCCATTAACATGACCAACATGGGTCCCACATTATCCACCTTAATCAGATGCAGATGGGAAATGTGAACAGTAACTGAATCTGTGTGATAATATATATATTTTAAATAAGCATGATGAAGCCTCTTGGATGAAAGTCTTCAAAGACAAAAACCAAAATACTGTTGCATTCGATTCAATTTCCTTGAGATAACGTGATAATGCAGTAACTGGGAGGAGAGGAGAGTGCTGAAGTTTAATTTAGAAAATCTAAAGTAGAGGTGAAGGAAATAATAGAGTAGTAAAGTAGTAATTGTATTTTGTTGTTTTATTTAATTCATTTTGAAAAACAAACTGTAACTGCCACCCTCATCAGTCTGCACTGCACACAACCTCCTCACTGGCTTAGCTGTCGACCTACATCCTGTCAGTAGGTGGCGGTAATGCTCCCTAAATAGGTAATACACTGTCATTAAACACAAGAGGAGAAGAAGAAGAAACGTGTGCGTGCAGGTGCAGGCAAAGCGGCAAAGGCGGTTAGATAAGAGACCAAGGTGGACTCCTGGTAAGTTATCCCCAAACAAGCTAACGTGGTTGAAGTTAAAAAAAAACCAACGAGAAATAGATTTAGCTCCAGAGGCCGTTTTCGGCCAGTGATGTTTTAATGCTGATATTTTTCAAATGTTTTTGAAAAATGTTTCAAAGGACGCTAGCTGTGGTTGTAAAAGCTGTGTTTCGGTCTGTTAGCTTCGCAGCTAACGATAGCAGCGGGCGAACCCATAGCAGAGTAGTTGCTTTCTTTTTTGTTTGAGCCAATCAGAGTGAAGCAGGATGAGTTTAATATGGCATAACGACAGGCATGTTTTTTATTTTTTAAATTGACAAAGAATTATTTTTAAGAACTTTTTAAAAACATAAAGTTGAAAGAGATTGAAACAGTTAAACAGATTCACTTTATTGACCCCAAATTTAGTAAAAAATGAGTAACTGCGTTCACACCAAAAGCGTCTTGCGCTGCAAAGACGCTTTGACGCTCAAAAAGATTCGCTGCGAATATTTTTGTTCGCTTTTGACGCTCAAGACGCTCAATGACGTACAATTAAATTATGCAGACGCATTTAAAGGAGCCGTATGCTTTTAGACAGCCATATCAAAGAGTGAACTCCCACTTTGGCCATATATTGCAGAGACGGTTTTGCTTGTTTGATAAACGATAGCCGCACATCCCTCGTAACTACGCCGTGAAGGGGAACCCTCCCGGACTCCGCTATTAACATGAACCGCTCCGCAGGAGGAGCCGCACGTCCACACGCACCGGACACCACAATACAAACACACATGTTTTACATTTGATTGCTTTTAAATAAAGTTGTGTGCAGTTATACGGTAAATACGATTAAGTGTCCAATGTCTCCTACCTGGTCCAGAACCGCTTGGTCCATGCCGTTAATGGGCGGCCCGCTTCGTGCGTGTGTTTGTAAAAATGATATTTAAGCTGATTATTACGGTATTGTCTCTGAAATAAAAAAGGCTTGGCTCGTACAACACCGAGTGCCCCGCCACATCCGCGATTATCTTTTCCGTCGACATTTTACAGTAGGAACCAAAGTGCCGGTGTTCCCCGGGACCCACCCAAACGGAGAGCGTCTACATTCAGATTGGCTGAAACGCGTCATAGTCATTTGCATGAAGTTAAACTGTCTTCAACTTTTTTTTGACGCTCTGGACGCTCTTGTCCATAGAAAGTGAATGACTTTGGTCGCTCAAGACGCTTCTGGTGTGAACGCACAGTAAGAGCAGCTGGTTTTCCAGGCATTGCAAACGAAATAAAAAATTTGAAAATGGAAATGTGTGTCTATTGGAAACAATAGCTCAATACAAAAATATAGGAGTAACGTTATTGAAAACTGCATGTTGTTAGTCAGATGATGTTTAATATTATGTTTGTTTAATTCAGCTGAAAAAAGTCAAAGCCTGGTGATTGCCATAAACATAAAAAACAGCACATACTTGCTTAAAGTGAATTGTGAATTGACTGAAAGGTTACTAAGCACTCTTTTTAATTCTGATGTCATGACAGCAATGGTGTTGTTGGTTTACCTTCTACGTAGCATCTTCAGAAGTGTGCATTGAAATGTGACATAGAATTTTATACATCACATTGTAATTTCTGCATCTATTATCAAAGTATTTATTAGTAGTACAGTGAAGAACAGAAATGTGAGTATTTGGTTAACATGTTGATTTACGGTGTGTGTCCCTAAATTCTCTCTCCAGACATTAGGAGGAACAAAAGGTTTGTGTACACTACTGTTTCCTTATGGCCTTTCTTTTTTGATAGTTGGGCTGATTTTTGACCACGTTTGTTTGAAGATGACCATGCCATCAGTGAGGACGAACCTGTGATCAGTGATGATGAAACTGAGATCAGGGATGATGATCATGCCATCAGTGATGAAGGTAAGTTAAACTTCCTTGTGACGGGGGGATGTTGATAGGAATATAGAAGAACTTATACATTTTAGGATTTGGTGACAGCCAGCAGCTTTTTTAATTAAATCAAAGTTCATTTATATAGCTTTACAATATAGAATTTAAAAAACGGCATTGTTTGATAAAATTTTCATGACTTTTTTATTTTTTTACAGACTATATTCCAGAGCCAGAGAGTCAAGGTAGTCCAAAAAGGTGCAGCTCCAATCCAGTGGAAAAACATGGGTCTGCTCCTAGAAAACAGCGAAAAGAGGCTACACCTCCGGCTGTTAAACAGAAAGTACGACCTCTCCACCAATCTCCACTAAGTTCGGAAAGTGAAGTCACTGCACCTTTCACATCAAAGAAAACCTCTTCCTGTCCACCAAAAACAAAAGGTTTGTGTACACTTCTATTTCATTATGGCCTTTATTTTGATAGTCTGGGCTCGTCATAGAAATATAATGATTCTATTAAATAGTTCTGCTTGATGTGTTTGACCAGAACGAGCACTTAACTGTGTCCAAACAATGTTTACATTTTGGAGGTTATTTCTATAGAAGAAGCAACAGCCTATAATTTTACCAGCTCATGAAGGCATGTCTCACCAAACAGGAAAAAATAGAGGCTCAACACCAAGTGTGTCTCATCACGCAGAAAAAGGAAGAGGCGCAAGACCTGTCATCAGCTCCCCATTTAAAAAAAGACCAAGCTCCCCGTACCCAATGACACAAGCTAGTAAGTACACACACCCTCATAGATACAACCATATCACTTAAACCCAAATCCAGACCCTTTAGACTTTGTGATGTCTGAATAATTTTGATACACAACTGGTACACATTTGTCAGTGAAAAGTCCTCTACAGCAGTGGTTCTCATCCTATTCAGGCCATGACCCCACCAAAAGATCATTTGAACTGGGGACCCCCACCCTGAAAACATTTGGCATCGTTAAAGCTGAAGCGGACTCGGTTCCGCAAATTAATATTCCAGTCTACATGCTCAAACGCCTCACAAAAATGTTTACCTCTTTCTCAGGTTATATTTGACCATATTGTCAATTTGATTTTGGAGGATGGCAGGAAAGGTAACATTATTTTTGTAGATATAATCTGCTAAGATCAAAAGTAACTATAGCTAAATGTGCCAGGTACCCCAGTGACGGAGACACAGAACAGTGCTTAAGGTTCACAAATTTAATGACTATAAAAATAGAATTCTTACTACAGGTTCTCATTCAGTTTCCTTTAACTGTTCTCTGTACCTCAACTACGGCCACTGGAGGCAGGAAATAAAGAGCTCTGTTGGGAAGAAGCCCTTACCCTATTAGGAAAACTGAAAATACTCCAATAAACAGCTCTCACGGCCACATCTTTGTGTATTGGTGAACAATGTATATACATATACACAGTCAGAAGGTTTAGAAAACCCCAATTTTTCAAGTTTGTGATCCTCCGTTTACCTATTTATATCAGTAGTCACTTTTGACCAGTGTGCAATAAGATTGATCAATACAGAACTACAATATGGTGTTTTTTTTGTTTTATTTTTCTCCTTTGGAAAAAAACAAAACAATGTACCATGATACAAATGACTATGAACAACAGTTGACAGTCATGAACCCATGCAAATAGAATCATGACCTGGCTCAGTTTATTTTTTTGGCAAGTGTTAAGTTGGTAAGGTGTTGATGATTCTAGTTACGATTGTCCTTTTTTCAATGCCTTTAGGATTTCATAGAAAGGTTATGGAGCTGCTTGTAGAGATCCGTGATGAGTTAAAGGACTTGAAGATTGCCAATCAAACGGAAGACACTGTTCATGACCAGGCTACAACCCTCGAGGAGCTTGAACAACTGGAGGAGTCCCTCAAATCGACAGAGGAAAGGCAGAAACTAGTAGGTTTCATAATTGAGAAATCCGGAACCCGGATACAATGGCAAATTATCAGGGATCAGTTTGTTTTTGTTTTTTTAAGTCTTTACATTCAGTTGTAGCACCTACATTGAATTTAGATGTTGGAGACGTATTGGTAAGAAGAAATCTGGCAATATTAGACTACAGTAGTGATACCAACGTAATGGTAACAAACATGGGATATACTGAACTCTAAACTTGTTGTTTTTGTACACTGATTACCTCCAATTTCAGATCAAACGCTTGTCCATGGTTGGAGGAGGGACATCAACCAAAAACAATGTGAAATGGATCTTAGACAAGTAGGTTTTTTGTTTTCATATCATTGTCAGTTGTCTGCGATTAAAGTGTAAAAACAGTGTTATATACATCAGTGTTGTTGATCAACTAGGGCTGGATGGCATAGAGAAAAAGCATTGATATTGAAAAATTCATATTGATCGGTATTGTTAATTAACAAAAAAAATTAAGCAGCCCCGGCCATCTTATCAGGGATTATTTTTCTTCTTTTATTTTCCAGACCAGGGCAGTGTGTCTATTCTAAATAAGAAAATAAAATCAAACCACATTGATTTCTGCTCATTCCTTTTTCATTTTGACCAGGAAATAGAAAAGTTAATTCAATTATTTCATTTCAAATAACCACGTTTTTTTGTGGATTGAATTTAAGCATTCTTCTTAGTTTTTTACCCTGGTAGATTTTATTGCACTTACAGTAACATGACGAGTGTAGCTCACCTCTTTTCACCTGGATCACTGTCGGTGTGTGACATACAGCTCTTTAAAACGGATCATAATGTTGCTGCTGTATTTTAAACATCAGTGTTTCAGATTGAGAGGTTTGAGGTAGCGCTGCAGGGTTGGGTGGAGGTGTGTGAAAGTTTATTTGTGCTGTTGAATGTAACCGCTGTGAAACAATCATTAAGTAACATGATATTGATCTTATTTACCAGCTTCTTACTGTCACCGCTCCCTCTATTCATCAGCTCTACCGCACTCCACCACAGCTAACGTTGTCTTGTAGCTGCTCTCTGACTCTGTCTTCTATTCAGTGTTTTGAACTTTTTAAAATAACAGCGTACAGAGTAAAGTAGTAGTCTTCCCGCACTGAATGTACTATCTGAGAGCAAAGGAGAGAGTCACAGTCTCTCTCACACTGAATCTGTTGGCTGCTCCTCTTTTTCTCTTTTTTTATCAACCTGTTTTTTTGGGGGGGGGTTTCTTATTGAACCACATGTCTATCGATCGATGTTGTCATATTGAATTATCGCTTAACATGTGCAACATGAGATGCAGTGCAACAAATTGAATGTATTTTTCAGATTTTGCAACATAATTTGTATGCTTAACATTTCTTAATTTAGTAGTAAATCGTACTTGCTTAATGTTCCCCAGAGGCACCATCTGACTTCCTACTGACCTGTCATTATCAGCTGGCTGGACCGGGACCCTGTCAAACTGGTTCCTGGCCAGGAATCACTTAAAAAAATTGATTGGTCTCATTGGTGTAGCCAGATGTGCCAACTTGTGCTGCGCTGACAATGGCTTCTTTATAATTGCATTCAAATTCCCTTTTGTACCTACAGGTTGATGAGCCAAGACCTACAGGCGCAGTACAACCTGTGTGGAAGGGGACCACAAAAGAAGCTCTCATTTGAGAAGCTCCGTCTCTACTCCATTGTGATGGGTAAAAAAGCACATCTATACTATAGTGCTCCAAATCGGACCCCCTTGAAAACGAGAAGCTGCATCTCAAGGGGCTATCCTGAATAAATTGAATTGAAAATCTATGTCTGTCACTCTGCACTCACATCTGCAGCTGAATATTTTCACTGCTTTCTACAGCAAATCTTATTTCATGTCTTACAGATAGTGTCCAGAGGAGCACGCCTGACTCCGAGGTCAACATTCGTCGGTTGATTGGCGAGCACCTAAAATTTGCCCCTGATCGGCAAAAAGGCGGCTGAAAAAAGGGGGACGGGAGTGAGGAGACATTCAGCTCCTGTTAAGTTAGTCAAGGAAACAACAGCAACTATGTGAATTGTTTGGAACTGTAAAGAAAATGTAAATAGTTGAAGAGAACTTCGGCCATTTTTGACCCCCGTATCATTTTCCTAAGGGTGACCCAGTGTTGAGAAGCAAAAAACCTGATTGAAAATGATAAAACCAATCCAGAGTTCTCCCGTTGTCACCCGGTGTGTCAAGATAGCTACAACGCTAACCTATGTGGGCAAATGTTTTAACCACATTGGGCCTCTCTTACACTCAGAAAGCCATTTCAAGACTCGGTGTAGAAACAGTATAAACTTTGCTTTTGCATGGTCACTCACCTCAGATAACTCTGATTACATCCGGAGCAGCCATTACTACCGGTTGTTGAGCGTCTGTGGCTATAGTGGGTGAGCGAGCAGACACTTGACAATCCGCTAGTAATTGCTTTTCCGGGTGTAACTAGACTTATCTGAGGTGAGTGACTATGCAAAAACAAATTTTATACTGTTCACACTGAGTCCAACATGCACGGTGGTGTCTCTAAGGACCCAACTCGTGTACCAAATGTCTTGCAATGGTTTTCTGAGTGTTTAGAGGCACAGTGTGGTTAAAACCTTTGCCCACATAGGTTAGCGTTGTAGCTATCTCGACGTGCCGGGTGACCACGGGAGAACTCTTGATTGGTTGTATCATTTTCAGTCAGGTTTTTTGCTTCCCCCAACACTGGGTTACCCACAGGAAAATGATATGGGGGGTCAAAAATGGCCGGGGTTCTTTAGACTAAAACCTTTTTAAAACAACTTAGTTTGATTGGATATTTGAATTGTGTTTTTTACTTTCATTTAAATGTGTCTAAGTTTATTTAAAGATCAGTTGTGTGTTTTGCGTGTTTTTATGGTCACTTGTTTTATTCTACATTTAATAACTGTTGACCAGTTCATAACTTTGCGGTTCATAACTTCTGTATTTTGGCTATTCAGAATACTAATTCAATTCCTCTTTGATATTACAAGACACTTTTGGTTAAGTAACCATGGACCGCTCCTAGGCAGGATTGTTCTGCTGTGTCGTCGTAGCCGCTGTCATCACTGTCACAGCACACACACACACACACACACACACACACACACACACACACACACACACACACACACACACACACACACACACACACACACACACACACACACACACACACACACACACACACACACACACACACGTGTTACAGCGCAGGTAGGGATATGATGTAAATATGACTTTCATACACAACCATAATGCAATGGTCATCCAACGTTGGAGTCTAACTAAAATCCAATGTGTATTTAGCGTTGCTGCTTGACGTCAAGCTAAGGTTAAGGTTTGACGTAGACCTAACTTTCAAATCAATATCATAATCCAACAGTAATCCAACGTTGGAGTACAACCAAAATCCAATGTCTATTTAACGTAAAAGGTTGATGTCAAGCCTACGTACAAAATCCAATGTCTATTTAACGTAAAATGTTGATGTCAAGCCTACGTACAAAATCCAATGTCTATTTGACGTTCAGGGCTGACGTCCAGCCAACATTAAGTTTTAACGTAAACCCAATTTTCAAATCTATATCATAATCCAATGGTAATCCAACGTTGGAGTGCAACGTTGTTCTAATGTTGCATCAACGTCAAGTGCCAGCTGGGTATTGTGTTTCCTCATTCGGAGATACAGTGACTTTGACAGTGAGTATTACTTTAATTAGTAGGCCTATGTAGGAACTTAATGCTTTTGTGTTTCGATGACGACATGACATCAAACTTCAATCAGCGCTTCTAGAGTGCAAACCAAAATCATAAGTGTGCTGAAACTAACTATTCAATTCAATTTGTATTTTTCCTTATAGAACTTCCATCCTATCTACTCCATTGCAACCCTTGTTTGGGCCCTGAGCTACAAGAGCCTAGGTCAGCGCAA
The DNA here is from genome assembly GCA_030340625.1 of Merluccius polli. Taxonomy (NCBI): domain Eukaryota; kingdom Metazoa; phylum Chordata; class Actinopteri; order Gadiformes; family Merlucciidae; genus Merluccius; species Merluccius polli. The sequence goes on from JAOPHQ010003733.1 coordinate 117,413, forward strand.
ATGTACACAAACCAACGTAAAGATGGAAAAGCAGGACCCTCAAATAGACAATATAGTGGGAGACCCTCAATGCGGCTCACCAAAGGAGTCTGAGGCCATGGATTGGGAACAGCAAAATGGGGATTTCAAGACTACGAACGACTGGTCGTCTGGCACAGAGACTGAACACAGTGATCCAGATGATTAGCAACCAATTTAATTGGTTGGGTTTAATACATTGCATTGCTGTGCCTCGGCTCAATTGATTACTAACGTCAGCAGTTCCTTTACCATGTATTTAATGCCTGTGTTCAGCATTTATATTAAATTAATTGATGCTTTTATCAACATGTAAACATTTTGAGTCCTCAAATATAGACATCATTGTCCCCTCCTTTCTTGAGAGCCTGAGACGAAGGGGCGATCAGGTTCTTTTTCACCCCTTTACCTGCAGCTGTACTTTCAACTGGTTTAAAATGTATATGTTAAGGACGAAAATGAAAACATCCCCGCTTAGCAAATGGTATCATCCTCTTCTCACCCCTCCTTCTCCTCTGCACCGCTCCCGCAGCCCGACCGTCGTCCAGCGCGAGTGAGATCTGTTTACGTAAATAACTTACGTAATTTGCGTAAGTTATTTACGTAATAACTTACGTAATTTGCGTAAGTTATTTACGTAAATAACTTACGTAATTTGCGTAAGTTATTTGCGTAAATAACTTACGTAATTTGCGTAAGTTATTTACGTAATAACTTACGTAATTTGCGTAAGTTATTTACGTAATAACTTACGCAAATTACGTAGGCCTAAGTTATTTACGTAATAACTTACGTAATTTACGTAACTTACGTAAATTGCGTAAGTTACGCAAATTGCGTAAGTTATTTACGTAAATAACTTACGCAAATTACGTAAGTTATTTACGCAAATAACTTACGCAAATTACGTAAGTTATTTACGTAAATAACTTACGTAATTTGCGTAAGTTATTTACGTAATAACTTACGTAATTTGCGTAAGTTATTTACGTAATAACTTACGTAAATAACTTACGCAAATTACGTAAGTTATTACGTAAATAACTTACGCAAATTACGTAAGTTATTTACGTAATAATTTACGTAATTTGCGTAAGTTATTTACGTAATAACTTACGTAAATAACTTACGCAAATTACGTAAGTTATTACGTAAATAACTTACGCAAATTACGTAAGTTATTTACGTAAATAACTTACGTAATTTGCGTAAGTTATTTGCGTAAATAACTTACGTAATTTGCGTAAGTTATTTACGTAATAACTTACGTAATTTGCGTAAGTTATTTACGTAATAACTTACGCAAATTACGTAGGCCTAAGTTATTTACGTAATAACTTACGTAATTTACGTAACTTACGTAAATTGCGTAAGTTACGCAAATTGCGTAAGTTATTTACGTAAATTACGTAAATAACTTACGTAATTTGCGTAAGTTACGTAAATAACTTACGTAATTTGCGTAAGTTACGTTATTTACGTAACTTACGCAAATTACGTAAGTTATATTAACTGTTATTTTTCAGTTGTCTGACTATCAAACCAGACAATAAAATAAAGTTAAATGTTTTTCTTTTGCTGTATTCATTCATGTTTTACAGAGGATTTAACCTGAACCAGGCTTTGCAACAATAATAATCACATCACATTCATGGGGGCAGTAGGCTATATACTATGTGTGTGTGTGTGTTGTGTGTGTTGTGTGTGTGTTGTGTGTGTGTGTGTGTGTGTGTGTGTGTGTGTGTGTGTGTGTGTGTGTGTGTGTGTGTGTGTGTGTGTGTGTGTGTGTGTGTGTGTGTGTGTGTGTGTGTGAAGAAGGAGAAGGAGAAAGGTGACTGGGAAAGATGGTCATTTGTGTTGTGTAAGTTTAAAAGTAGAGTCTGGAGTTATAGTCAGCTGGGAAGACGGTGTTTGTGGCGGATGCTAACCGGAGCAGCTGTAGTCATTTGTAATAAAATTGATAGCAATCATAGCAATAGTAACAGTACTTTGTTGTTGGGCAGACTTATGACATGAGTACCAATAAAAATACTGATTGAAGAGTAAGGATGAGTGTGATGATTCTATAATTATTATGGCAATGTTATGGCAAACCAGAGTAATATACAGTAATTCTGTAACATTCAGTCATGCTGGTGAAACTGAAAGGAGGATTCATTGTTGGCTGCTGCTAATCTACATGACCATGCACATAAAAATTAGTGGCACAGTGACACCATTGTTGTATCCTTGTTCGTTATTATTTATTTAGATATCATTATTTATTTATAGATTCTATTTCATGATTACATTCAGATAGATTAAATATATTAGATAGATAAAAGTAAAGTACTGAGTAAAAGTAAAGTTATTTACATACATGATTTCATATAACTGATGTGATGTTGCACATTTAAACCACAAGCGGCGTTCTGTTTGTTTACATGTCAGTTGAGAGGAGGTCAAAGTTCGAACCGTAGAAGAAGAAAGTGTCAGAGCGATACCCTAGCAATACTTTCTGTAAGTGGGTGTAAAATGGAGGGAAAGGAGGGGGACGGAGACAGCTCCAATAGTGGGGCAATGAGTGAAGAGGAATATGAGATTGATAAAGGGGGAAGTGGATGGGAACAGGTAGGAAGAGGAGGAAGAAGTAGAAGGGCAAGTGGGATAAAGAGAAAGAAAGAAGATAAAGATAGTTTGGAAGGCACGGAGAGTGAGGGGCAGGGAGAGGAAGCAAAGAGTGGAAGGAAGGGATCCCTTAATGTAGTGGTGAGATTTGAGGGCGAAGGGGGAGTAAAGAAAATGGACCCACTAAAAATCACAAAAATAATTAGAGCTCAAGTAGGAGAAGTTAAATACGCAAAAGTGCTAGGAGATGGGAATTTGTTAATTGGATGTAACACAGAAACACAAGTAGATAAAGCTCAAAAAATGGTAAGTGTAGGAAAAATGAAGGTTACAAAAGCAGTGAAAGTTGGTGAGCAGAGAAATATTGGCTGTAAGGGAGTGATATCAGGGGTTCCCCTTGGTATCAGCATGAAGGATCTAGTGGGAAATCTGAAAAGTAGAAATATCACAGTTAAAGATGGTATAAAAGAATGACAAGAGGACCTGAGAAAAAAGAATCAGAGACAGTAGTGGTAGAGTTTGAGGCAAAAACTATCCCAAGAGAACTTTATTGTGGATTTGTAAAATATAATGTGCGAGAGTTTGTTCCAAAACCAATGAGGTGCTTCAAGTGTCAGGAATATGGACATATTGCTAACCTGTGTAAAGGGAAAAGAAGGTGTGCAAGGTGTGGTGGGGACCATGAATATGGGAAATGTGGGACGGGTGTGAAACCAAAATGTTGTAACTGTGGAGGAGAACATAGTGTAGCGTATTGGGGATGTGAGGCAATGAAGAGAGAAATAACAGTACAGCAGATAAAAGTAAATGAAAAAATATCGTATGCCGAAGCTGCCAGGAGAGCAAGTCAGGGGAATTTTAATAGCAAGCAACAGAATAGAGAGAAGCAAACAGTGACAAGTAGTGTTCAAGAAATTGAAAAGAAAATGGTGGAGGTGAAAAAGAGATTGGTGACATTTATAGCAGGAGTCATAAATGCGACTGCAGATGTTAAATCTAAAACAGAAAGAATACAGATAATAGTCAAAGCAGCAGTTCATCATCTGGATATGAGAGGGCTAAGATGGGAAGAGGTAAGAGATGAGTTGAGTGTTCAGGCCAGTCAAGAATCAACATGTATTGGGTAGTATTAATAACAATGATAATCCTCCAGTGGAATGCAAGAAGCTTAATTGCTAATGGTCAGGAGTTTAAGCAATTCATACATAATCAACAGGAAAAGCCAGACATATTGTGCATCCAGGAATCTTGGTTAAAACCAAACCTAGATTTTATTATTAAAGGATATGTATCAGTTAGAAGAGACAGGGAGGAAGGGACAGGAGGTGGATGTGTCACGTTTGTAAAAGAAGGCATTCCCTATAGGGTTATCGATATTGGAGTTGAGATGGAGAGTATAACAATAGAAGTATGGGTAGGAAAGAGGAAGCTGGGGATAATTAACTTTTATAACCCATGCAGAAAACTGGACATTAAGAAGCTGGAAGAAATGGAAGGTAAGAGCAATGGAAACACAGTGTGGTGTGGAGATTTTAATGCTCATAATACACTATGGGGGAGTGAGAAGAATGACCGCAATGGGGAGATAGTGGAGGAGTTGTTAGATGGGCAGAATCTGGTTTGTGTGAATGATGGGAGAAGGACAAGGATAGATGTAAATACTGGGAAAGAGTCATCTTTAGATCTGACAATAGTGACCAATGCATTAGCGCCATTGTGTGAGTGGAGAGTATACCAGGAAGGGACTATAGGAAGTGATCACTATCCTATATATAATAAAATAAATATAGCAACAGTGCAGGACAAGGAGAGATTGGGGGGAAGATGGATCTTGGAAAAAGCTAATTGGGTAGAGTTCACAAAGGAAAGTGACAAAAATCTTTCTCAGATTAGTGATAGTATGGGAGTGGAAATAATGGATAGGGAAATAAAGCAGGGAATCATTTCAGCAGCAACCAGTTCTATACCTAAAAGTACAGGTAGGAAGGAAAGGAAGTTAGTACCATGGTGGGATGAAAAATGCAAGGAAGCAGTTAAAAGTAGAAATAAAGCGTTTAAATTAGTTAAAAGATACCATAACTTTCAACACCTGATCCAATATAAAGAAGCACAAGCAGTGGTAAGGAAAACAATAAGACAAGCAAAGAGAGTGTATTGGAGGAAGTTTTGTGGTACAATTGGGAGCTCTACTAAGATAGGAGAAGTCTGGGGAATGTTGAAAAAAATGGGTGGAGATAGGATGGACTGGAATTACCCAGTCATGAGTTCTGGAAATGAGGTAGCAGTAACCAATAAAGAAAAGGCAGAGTTAATGGTTAAAACATTTGTTGTGGTGCACAGCTCAAATAATTTAACTGAGGAGGGAAGACAGGGTAGAGAGAAAACTAGAGATGTAAACAGGGAGGTATTAAAAAGAAAGGACAGTAGGGAAAGCGAGTTAAATGTACCATTTACCATTGGAGAAATGAAAAGAGCATTAGCAAAAACAAGAAGGAGTGCACCAGGTAAAGATAAAATATGTTATACTATGATCAAACATCTAAGTGAGGGGGGACTAATCAAAGTTTTATCATTATTCAATAAAGTGTGGAAAGAGGGTAAAATCCCACGAAGCTGGAAGGAGGCAATAATCATACCAATCAGGAAGCCGGGGAAAGATCCAAGTAAGACAATAAACTACAGACCCATAGCTCTTACGTCACATATAGGAAAAATAATGGAGCGAATGATTAATGAGAGGCTCATGCACTATATAGAAAAGAGGGGACTGGTGAATAATTATCAAAGTGGATTTAGAAGAGGTAGGAGCACAATGGATCCAGTGTTGTGTCTAGAGGATGATATTAGAAAAGCACAGGTAAATAAAGAAATTGTGGCTGCAGTGTACTTTGATGTTGAAAAAGCATATGATATGTTGTGGAGAGAAGGCTTGCTGATTAAGATGCATCAAATGGGAATTGAGGGAAATGTATTTAACTGGGTTATGGATTTTCTGAGGGAAAGGATCATCCAGGTTAAAATTGGGTCTGAAGTTTCAGAAAGGTATATTGTAGAGAATGGTACACCACAGGGGAGTGTTGTAAGTCCGACACTATTTACAATAATGATAAATGATATATTTGATAACATACCAACAGGAATGGGAAGATCTTTGTTTGCGGATGATGGGGCACTATGGAAGAGGGGAAGGAATATTGATCATATAGTTAAGAAGGTACAGGAAGGGATAGATCAAGTGGAAAAATGGGGATTAGAGTGGGGATTTAAATTTTCAGTGGAAAAAAGTAAAGTAATGTTCTTTTCCAAAAAGAAAATCAGTGAAAATAAAAAGGTAAACTTGTATGGAAAGAACTTGGAGAGAGTAAATAGTTTTCGATTCTTGGGAATTACTTTTGATTCCAGGTTAACATGGAGAGAACATGTAAAAGGTATAGTAAAAAAGTGTAAGGGAGTATTGAATATTATGAGATGTTTGGCCGGATTAAAATGGGGAGCTGATTTTACGTCATTAAAATATATATATGTAGCGTTAATAAGATCAAGAATAGAGTATGGTTGTGTGGGATATGGATCTGCAGTGAAATCAGTCCTCTCACAGCTAGACGTTATCCAAGCTCGAGCATTACGAGCTTGTATAGGAGCAATGAAAACGGCACCAGTCTGCTCCCTCCAGGTAGAAACAGGAGAAATGCCATTATGGCTTAGAAGGAAGCAGCTCTTGGCCAATTATTGGATACATTTAAAAGGGCACAATGATGAACATCCGACAAAGAGAGTTCTGGAGATGTGTTGGGAAAAGGGGAAAGAAAAAAAATCAAGTTTTGGATGGGTCAGTGAGGGAATAGCTGAACAGCTAAATATACAACAAATAGAATTCAGCCCAACAGTTCTGTGGACAGCAATACCGGGATGGATGATACAAGAAACAAACGTAGATCTAGAAATATGGGAAATCAAAAGAAGAAATAAAACAGCAAATTTAGTGCAGGAATTTTATAAATATGCAGAGGAAAAGTATGGAGACCATATTCAAATATATACAGATGGATCCAAAGAGCAGGTAACAGGAGCAACAGGCGCAGCGATGGTGGTTCCCAGGTATCAGTTCACAGTGTCAAAAAGAACATCAGATCATCTAAGTGTCTATGCAGTGGAACTGTGTGCAATACTAATAGAATGGGTGGAGGACAGGAGGGACAGGAAGATAACAATATGTAGCGATTCAGTGTCATCGCTCTTAAGCATTAAAAACAGAACAGCAAAAACACATCAGGAAATACTTTATGAAATAATGTTAAAAACATCCAGATTAACACAGCAGGGGAGGGAAATAACGTTCATGTGGGTTCCAGCACATTTAGGGATACAAGGAAATGAAAAAGCAGACAAGAGTGCTAAGGAGGCAGTAAAGAAAGAGGAGGTGGAAATGAAAGTAAAATTATCAAAAGCAGAGGGGAAAAGTTTAGTATGGAAAGAAATAAACAAGCAGTGGAGTCAAGATTGGAAGGAGCAGGAAAAAGGGAGACATTTATATAAATTACAAAGTGTAGTAGGGGAGATAGGATGTAAAGGAGACAATAGAACAGAGCAAGTAATCATGAGTAGATTAAGAATAGGACATAGTAAACTGAATAATACACTCAACATCATAGGAAAACATCCAACTGGTCAATGTAACTGTGGGGAGAGGGAGACCGTGGAGCATGTCATGATAGCATGTCCTGGATATGAAAGAGAGAGGGAAGAGATGAGGAAAGGGCTGAGGAAGGAAGGAATGGGGGGAAATACGTTCAGTAGTGTAGTAGAATGTGGGAAAACTAAGGAAGGGAGGAGAATCATTATGAGGTTCCTTATTTTAACTGGATTAATTAAAAGAATATAACAAGAAGGAAATGAGAAGAAAGTAAAATCCAGTAGATGGCGGTATATGCAACTATACGGATGCCCGCTGCCATTAAACACCACAGAAGAAGAAGAAGAAGAAGAAGAAGAAGAAAGTGTCAGTTGGTAAACAGTTGGAAGAAGAGAGATTAGTCTGAGATTGTCTATGTCCTGTTAGCAGTGTTGGGAAGATTACTTTGGAAATGTAGTTGGTTATAATTACAAGTTACCCTGTTGAAAAGTAATAGTAGTGTAACTATTTCAATTACTTTCTCAAAGTAATGTAACTAATTACATTTGATTACATTTTGATTACTTTTCTTAATTTTGAATGAAATCTCTCAACTGTTAACCATTTTCACATTTTAAGACATATAGTGTGATAAACCTTTATTTACAGCATGTGGAAAACATACCATGTTGATTTTTCATTTTTCGTTTTTTTCCCATTATTTATTTAGACAGTGTCAACATGAATGCTGCTAGACGCCCCAGATAAACAAGACAAAGATATTCTAAGTTACAAAATGAAAACAGTGTCTGCTGGAAAAATGTCAATAAAAAAATGCCCCTTACAGCTTGTGTTAACTCTTATAAGATCTCTGTGCAGTATATGTGCTTTACCTCAACTTGTCCTGTGAGGGTTGTGTTTGACCTGTTACAGAGTTCTGTGAGGTGTAGGTGTTTATCTTTGTCTGGGTATGTGTGGACAGTCCTGATTTAAAGAGGAATCCTCTTGGTCAGAGAGAGATGATTGTCACCATCCTAGCAAAACTGCCATGTCACGTCATCCACCCATGTCACGTCATCCACCCATGTCTATCTCGCATTGGATCGACTGCACCATCTACTGGATGAAAATGGAACACAGAACAACTACACTACACGTTAATATGACGCGTAGTGTGCGCACCGTGCAGATCAACTATGGGGGGCATTTCATGCCAGCGAACTATACTAAAACGCCTAAACCGCGTCGCCTACGTCTGCATTAAAGACTGAAAAAGACGCGTGCGTACAGGCACGCGTATTGCGAGTACACCAAAACTGAAGGGAAGGGGTTATGGCGAGTGAACAGTATGGCGAGTGGATAGTGCCAAAATTACCAGGAGAAGGATAACATCGTGTGAAATGCACGTGTGGAGAAGATACGTACGCCGCCGCCGTGGGGAGAGGATACGCACGCCGTCGCCATAAAAAAATAATAATAATTAAAAAAAAATAAAAATAAAAAATAAAAAAAAATAAATAAATAAAAAAAAAATAATAATATATATATATATATATATATATATATATATATATATATATATATATATATATATATATATTTATATTTTTACAACATCAATCTCCCTATAATATGAACAAAATATGTTCAGGTTATACTTTCTCTCTTGGAAAACGGGCAAACGATAACCCTAACTCGGAAAATGAATTTAAAAAACTACAATCATTCGGAAAATGAACTGAAGTGTGCGGCGCCATGTTTTTTCCGCCATGTTTTTTGTAGTCCTAAAATGTTTAGTTAACGTTTTCCCTATTATGTGAAAATGTGTCAAGGAACTTCGCAAGTGTAATATATGTTTTAGGGACCGGGGGGCACATTTATTTGGTCAGATTTCATTTTTACTATTGTTAATTGGGTGAAATCTGGTTTTGACCTTACCCAGTAGCGCCCCCTGATGGTTTGGCAAAGGCCACAAAGGACATGATAGAAGAAGTCAAGAGCTTTCCAAAAATGTTTTCCCCATGTTTGTATCACATTGTGTTGCTTTTCTGTAAGCCTTTAAAAGAGCCTTAGGTTCAAGGTTCAAAGGGCATTCCTGAGGTGCAGGAACCACCCAGAATGTTCACAGTGGCATATCTGTACTCTGCAGATCAAGACCTTTCCAACGATGTCTTCATTGTCATCCTACGACAAAGTTTCATTTTTATCTTGCTCACTGCCAAGGCACTTGATGTGTACTTTCTCACAGCCTATATAGAGCCAAGATGGATAAAATCACTAAAACATATTTTAAGGGATATTTAGTGGCAAAATGTGTTCAACATATTGATGGTGACCTTATCCTTAGTCATGCTTTTCAATTTGGAGCAGTTTAGACCCCATTTACCCCTTAAACTATTAATGTTTCATATACATATTTCCATATTACTTAATATGACCATTTATAGCCATTGTGTTCCCTTCCCCAGGGCTGACAGGATAGTAGGCTACATAATATAGTAATGCGTATGTCTGTGTGTAGTTACATTTTTACACACAGTTGTTTTTAATTGACCAAGATATGAGCTTTTGAAAGAAAGTAGGCCTGTGCCGTATGCAAAGGGCTTTAGAACTACAAAAAACATGCCGAAAAAACATGGCGCCGCACACTGCAGTGTATTGCATTTTCCGAACGTTTGTAGTTTTTTAAATTCATTTTCCGGGTTAGGGTATTAGCGTTTTGCCCGTTTTCAAGAGAAAGTATAACCTGATCATATTTTGTTCATATTATAGGGAGATTGATGTTGGAAAAATATAAATATAGGCTACATTTTATTTCAAGTGTTTTTTTTAGACGTGTTTCAAGCTGCTTTGTTTGTCCATGAATTGGATAAACATGAATTGTTTGGAGTTCACATTGTGGGCACATTGTTTTTTTTAACAAACTTTATTGTCAACAATATTATGACATTACAACATAAACAATAGTACAGTAAGGACAGTACTTCCGGCTGATAGGTCCTCCCAATGGGACAGGTGGCGTCTGTCAGCCGTAGCCCCTAGCAACCTGACGTCATTGAAACATGGCGCAGGAATCAGAGCTATAGAGTAAACATAGAGTTGTTTATAGAGTTGTTTACTCTATAGCTCTGATACAGGAGTAATAACTAACCAATAGGACGGATGCCCACACACCACTGAACGTCAAACATCGCCGAGACGATCTCCGTCAGTGACTGACGCTAAAGTGCCTTACCGACAGTCGCTATTTGACGTTCTGGGAGTGAGACTGTGTTGTTCTGACTGAGTTTTCATAAAGATTATGCAATACATATTACACCCCAACTGTTTCTGTGGTGGGTTTTGAAAGCACAAAAGAAAACTGTGACCCGCGTCTTTGAGGTTTACACCCGCGACTCCGTTTTCAAAACAGCCCAATTTGGCCTGAAGCTGGCAACCCTGCATCACCGTCACCTTAATTATAATGTATGTATTTTATAACCAGCAATTTATGTATTTTATAACCATGAAATGTCCTTGTTGGTTGTGCTTTCTTCAGGCGCCTCCACAGCGCCACGCGCGGATACTGTAGGTACAACACGCTATTTTACGTTGAACTGCGACGTAATCCAGTGTTCACGAAAACGTTCACTGTCAACGTATACTTTTGGCGACTGGGTTGAACACACGATTGCAGTCAGGTCACTGTGCTGGGCTTCTCCCTCCTGCAAAGTATTTGCAAAGGTATTGAGTAGCATGAGTGTAGTACAAGACATGATGTAATGGCATGCAGTATTGTCATGCTTGCTCAGAGTATTCATTTAGAATATATTTGTTTGTGAATGTTAGCTTAATTCAAATTGTATTCATCATTGTAATCATATACTCGTGAAAATCTGTTGATTCTTGGTATTGTACAGATAATAAATTGTTGTGTTGGGTAGATCTATCGTCTCCTTTGTGTAGCCTACAGGGAAATATGAAAACAGGCAAGAGAGGAGATTTAACACTGGTTATGTTGGCTGCCATTGTCATCTCTTTTATTTTACACCACATCAGATATTCTTAGCATTGATATCAAAATAAACTATTCAATCAATAAATAATCTACACAATTTCTTCTGTATAAATCTGATTAAATAAATCCAATAACCAAAATAAACCTTCAAATCAAATTCATTTTTCTAAACTGCAGATAATTACATTAATATAAATTTTAAATATGAATGTGACTCTTTACAGATAGGCTATACTGTAGTAAAGAAAACACAGTGGTGTTTAATGCTAAGTCTGTAGACCTACCCATTTTAATTACAGTAAATTACCCAAACAAATTAGCAATTCATTATCTCAACTAAAACAATAATAGCTCTACTTTGAGAGTGAATAACAGTATCAAAACAGGTACCATCAAAATAGCCTACATTTAAACAACACTTTATCTGTCCCACACCATTATACATTGCTGTTCCAAGTGATATAAATGTGCTGTTGTATAAAACACTCGTAAATCCTAAACTAAGTCATAAAATCACACTGAAGCTCTTTGTGGCCACATAACTAGTTCAGGCGTTCTCACGGCGACGTAGGTTAGCAGGCGTCTTTGGGGCGACTAACTTGTTCAGAAGTCCATGAGTAGACGTGCGTTCTCACGGCGACGTAGGTTAGCAGGCGTCTTTGTGGCGACTAACTTGTTCAGACGTCCATGAGTAGACGTACATTTTGCTGAATTTCCGTATGTACGTCGCCGTGACACCGCCGCCGGTGGACGGAACTTCCATGCAGTCGCCGTGGCGTCGCTGCTGGTCTCCCGTCTGCAGTCCCAATCAATCCCATACAAAATTCCACACGTTCTGACGGCGGCGTAGGGTTAGACTGCTCCTTCGCCTCTTCCTGGTTAGGCTTAGGTTTGGCACTGTTCACTCGCCATAACCCCTTCCCTTCAGTTTTGGTGTACTCGCAATACGCGTGCCTGTACGCACGCGTCTTTTTCAGTCTTTAATGCAGACGTAGGCGACGCGGTTTAGGCGTTTTAGTATAGTTCGCTGGCATGAAATGCCCCCCATAGTTGATCTGCACGGTGCGCACACTACGCGTCATATTAACGTGTAGTGTAGTTGTTCTGTGTTCCATTTTCATCCAGTAGATGGTGCAGTCGATCCAATGCGAGATAGACATGGGTGGATGACGTGACATGGGTGGATGACGTGACATGGCAGTTTTGCTAGGATGGTGACAATCATCTCTCTCTGACCAAGAGGATTCCTCTTTAAATCAGGACTGTCCACACATACCCAGACAAAGATAAACACCTACACCTCACAGAACTCTGTAACAGGTCAAACACAACCCTCACAGGACAAGTTGAGGTAAAGCACATATACTGCACAGAGATCTTATAAGAGTTAACACAAGCTGTAAGGGGCATTTTTTTATTGACATTTTTCCAGCAGACACTGTTTTCATTTTGTAACTTAGAATATCTTTGTCTTGTTTATCTGGGGCGTCTAGCAGCATTCATGTTGACACTGTCTAAATAAATAATGGGAAAAAAACGAAAAATGAAAAATCAACATGGTATGTTTTCCACATGCTGTAAATAAAGGTTTATCACACTATATGTCTTAAAATGTGAAAATGGTTAACAGTTGAGAGATTTCATTCAAAATTAAGAAAAGTAATCAAAATGTAATCAAATGTAATTAGTTACATTACTTTGAGAAAGTAATTGAAATAGTTACACTACTATTACTTTTCAACAGGGTAACTTGTAATTATAACCAACTACATTTCCAAAGTAATCTTCCCAACACTGCTAACAGGACATAGACAATCTCAGACTAATCTCTCTTCTTCCAACTGTTTACCAACTGACACTTTCTTCTTCTTCTTCTTCTTCTTCTTCTTCTGTGGTGTTTAATGGCAGCGGGCATCCGTATAGTTGCATATACCGCCATCTACTGGATTTTACTTTCTTCTCATTTCCTTCTTGTTATATTCTTTTAATTAATCCAGTTAAAATAAGGAACCTCATAATGATTCTCCTCCCTTCCTTAGTTTTCCCACATTCTACTACACTACTGAACGTATTTCCCCCCATTCCTTCCTTCCTCAGCCCTTTCCTCATCTCTTCCCTCTCTCTTTCATATCCAGGACATGCTATCATGACATGCTCCACGGTCTCCCTCTCCCCACAGTTACATTGACCAGTTGGATGTTTTCCTATGATGTTGAGTGTATTATTCAGTTTACTATGTCCTATTCTTAATCTACTCATGATTACTTGCTCTGTTCTATTGTCTCCTTTACATCCTATCTCCCCTACTACACTTTGTAATTTATATAAATGTCTCCCTTTTTCCTGCTCCTTCCAATCTTGACTCCACTGCTTGTTTATTTCTTTCCATACTAAACTTTTCCCCTCTGCTTTTGATAATTTTACTTTCATTTCCACCTCCTCTTTCTTTACTGCCTCCTTAGCACTCTTGTCTGCTTTTTCATTTCCTTGTATCCCTAAATGTGCTGGAACCCACATGAACGTTATTTCCCTCCCCTGCTGTGTTAATCTGGATGTTTTTAACATTATTTCATAAAGTATTTCCTGATGTGTTTTTGCTGTTCTGTTTTTAATGCTTAAGAGCGATGACACTGAATCGCTACATATTGTTATCTTCCTGTCCCTCCTGTCCTCCACCCATTCTATTAGTATTGCACACAGTTCCACTGCATAGACACTTAGATGATCTGATGTTCTTTTTGACACTGTGAACTGATACCTGGGAACCACCATCGCTGCGCCTGTTGCTCCTGTTACCTGCTCTTTGGATCCATCTGTATATATTTGAATATGGTCTCCATACTTTTCCTCTGCATATTTATAAAATTCCTGCACTAAATTTGCTGTTTTATTTCTTCTTTTGATTTCCCATATTTCTAGATCTACGTTTGTTTCTTGTATCATCCATCCCGGTATTGCTGTCCACAGAACTGTTGGGCTGAATTCTATTTGTTGTATATTTAGCTGTTCAGCTATTCCCTCACTGACCCATCCAAAACTTGATTTTTTTTCTTTCCCCTTTTCCCAACACATCTCCAGAACTCTCTTTGTCGGATGTTCATCATTGTGCCCTTTTAAATGTATCCAATAATTGGCCAAGAGCTGCTTCCTTCTAAGCCATAATGGCATTTCTCCTGTTTCTACCTGGAGGGAGCAGACTGGTGCCGTTTTCATTGCTCCTATACAAGCTCGTAATGCTCGAGCTTGGATAACGTCTAGCTGTGAGAGGACTGATTTCACTGCAGATCCATATCCCACACAACCATACTCTATTCTTGATCTTATTAACGCTACATATATATATTTTAATGACGTAAAATCAGCTCCCCATTTTAATCCGGCCAAACATCTCATAATATTCAATACTCCCTTACACTTTTTTACTATACCTTTTACATGTTCTCTCCATGTTAACCTGGAATCAAAAGTAATTCCCAAGAATCGAAAACTATTTACTCTCTCCAAGTTCTTTCCATACAAGTTTACCTTTTTATTTTCACTGATTTTCTTTTTGGAAAAGAACATTACTTTACTTTTTTCCACTGAAAATTTAAATCCCCACTCTAATCCCCATTTTTCCACTTGATCTATCCCTTCCTGTACCTTCTTAACTATATGATCAATATTCCTTCCCCTCTTCCATAGTGCCCCATCATCCGCAAACAAAGATCTTCCCATTCCTGTTGGTATGTTATCAAATATATCATTTATCATTATTGTAAATAGTGTCGGACTTACAACACTCCCCTGTGGTGTACCATTCTCTACAATATACCTTTCTGAAACTTCAGACCCAATTTTAACCTGGATGATCCTTTCCCTCAGAAAATCCATAACCCAGTTAAATACATTTCCCTCAATTCCCATTTGATGCATCTTAATCAGCAAGCCTTCTCTCCACAACATATCATATGCTTTTTCAACATCAAAGTACACTGCAGCCACAATTTCTTTATTTACCTGTGCTTTTCTAATATCATCCTCTAGACACAACACTGGATCCATTGTGCTCCTACCTCTTCTAAATCCACTTTGATAATTATTCACCAGTCCCCTCTTTTCTATATAGTGCATGAGCCTCTCATTAATCATTCGCTCCATTATTTTTCCTATATGTGACGTAAGAGCTATGGGTCTGTAGTTTATTGTCTTACTTGGATCTTTCCCCGGCTTCCTGATTGGTATGATTATTGCCTCCTTCCAGCTTCGTGGGATTTTACCCTCTTTCCACACTTTATTGAATAATGATAAAACTTTGATTAGTCCCCCCTCACTTAGATGTTTGATCATAGTATAACATATTTTATCTTTACCTGGTGCACTCCTTCTTGTTTTTGCTAATGCTCTTTTCATTTCTCCAATGGTAAATGGTACATTTAACTCGCTTTCCCTACTGTCCTTTCTTTTTAATACCTCCCTGTTTACATCTCTAGTTTTCTCTCTACCCTGTCTTCCCTCCTCAGTTAAATTATTTGAGCTGTGCACCACAACAAATGTTTTAACCATTAACTCTGCCTTTTCTTTATTGGTTACTGCTACCTCATTTCCAGAACTCATGACTGGGTAATTCCAGTCCATCCTATCTCCACCCATTTTTTTCAACATTCCCCAGACTTCTCCTATCTTAGTAGAGCTCCCAATTGTACCACAAAACTTCCTCCAATACACTCTCTTTGCTTGTCTTATTGTTTTCCTTACCACTGCTTGTGCTTCTTTATATTGGATCAGGTGTTGAAAGTTATGGTATCTTTTAACTAATTTAAACGCTTTATTTCTACTTTTAACTGCTTCCTTGCATTTTTCATCCCACCATGGTACTAACTTCCTTTCCTTCCTACCTGTACTTTTAGGTATAGAACTGGTTGCTGCTGAAATGATTCCCTGCTTTATTTCCCTATCCATTATTTCCACTCCCATACTATCACTAATCTGAGAAAGATTTTTGTCACTTTCCTTTGTGAACTCTACCCAATTAGCTTTTTCCAAGATCCATCTTCCCCCCAATCTCTCCTTGTCCTGCACTGTTGCTATATTTATTTTATTATATATAGGATAGTGATCACTTCCTATAGTCCCTTCCTGGTATACTCTCCACTCACACAATGGCGCTAATGCATTGGTCACTATTGTCAGATCTAAAGATGACTCTTTCCCAGTATTTACATCTATCCTTGTCCTTCTCCCATCATTCACACAAACCAGATTCTGCCCATCTAACAACTCCTCCACTATCTCCCCATTGCGGTCATTCTTCTCACTCCCCCATAGTGTATTATGAGCATTAAAATCTCCACACCACACTGTGTTTCCATTGCTCTTACCTTCCATTTCTTCCAGCTTCTTAATGTCCAGTTTTCTGCATGGGTTATAAAAGTTAATTATCCCCAGCTTCCTCTTTCCTACCCATACTTCTATTGTTATACTCTCCATCTCAACTCCAATATCGATAACCCTATAGGGAATGCCTTCTTTTACAAACGTGACACATCCACCTCCTGTCCCTTCCTCCCTGTCTCTTCTAACTGATACATATCCTTTAATAATAAAATCTAGGTTTGGTTTTAACCAAGATTCCTGGATGCACAATATGTCTGGCTTTTCCTGTTGATTATGTATGAATTGCTTAAACTCCTGACCATTAGCAATTAAGCTTCTTGCATTCCACTGGAGGATTATCATTGTTATTAATACTACCCAATACATGTTGATTCTTGACTGGCCTGAACACTCAACTCATCTCTTACCTCTTCCCATCTTAGCCCTCTCATATCCAGATGATGAACTGCTGCTTTGACTATTATCTGTATTCTTTCTGTTTTAGATTTAACATCTGCAGTCGCATTTATGACTCCTGCTATAAATGTCACCAATCTCTTTTTCACCTCCACCATTTTCTTTTCAATTTCTTGAACACTACTTGTCACTGTTTGCTTCTCTCTATTCTGTTGCTTGCTATTAAAATTCCCCTGACTTGCTCTCCTGGCAGCTTCGGCATACGATATTTTTTCATTTACTTTTATCTGCTGTACTGTTATTTCTCTCTTCATTGCCTCACATCCCCAATACGCTACACTATGTTCTCCTCCACAGTTACAACATTTTGGTTTCACACCCGTCCCACATTTCCCATATTCATGGTCCCCACCACACCTTGCACACCTTCTTTTCCCTTTACACAGGTTAGCAATATGTCCATATTCCTGACACTTGAAGCACCTCATTGGTTTTGGAACAAACTCTCGCACATTATATTTTACAAATCCACAATAAAGTTCTCTTGGGATAGTTTTTGCCTCAAACTCTACCACTACTGTCTCTGATTCTTTTTTCTCAGGTCCTCTTGTCATTCTTTTATACCATCTTTAACTGTGATATTTCTACTTTTCAGATTTCCCACTAGATCCTTCATGCTGATACCAAGGGGAACCCCTGATATCACTCCCTTACAGCCAATATTTCTCTGCTCACCAACTTTCACTGCTTTTGTAACCTTCATTTTTCCTACACTTACCATTTTTTGAGCTTTATCTACTTGTGTTTCTGTGTTACATCCAATTAACAAATTCCCATCTCCTAGCACTTTTGCGTATTTAACTTCTCCTACTTGAGCTCTAATTATTTTTGTGATTTTTAGTGGGTCCATTTTCTTTACTCCCCCTTCGCCCTCAAATCTCACCACTACATTAAGGGATCCCTTCCTTCCACTCTTTGCTTCCTCTCCCTGCCCCTCACTCTCCGTGCCTTCCAAACTATCTTTATCTTCTTTCTTTCTCTTTATCCCACTTGCCCTTCTACTTCTTCCTCCTCTTCCTACCTGTTCCCATCCACTTCCCCCTTTATCAATCTCATATTCCTCTTCACTCATTGCCCCACTATTGGAGCTGTCTCCGTCCCCCTCCTTTCCCTCCATTTTACACCCACTTACAGAAAGTATTGCTAGGGTATCGCTCTGACACTTTCTTCTTCTACGGTTCGAACTTTGACCTCCTCTCAACTGACATGTAAACAAACAGAACGCCGCTTGTGGTTTAAATGTGCAACATCACATCAGTTATATGAAATCATGTATGTAAATAACTTTACTTTTACTCAGTACTTTACTTTTATCTATCTAATATATTTAATCTATCTGAATGTAATCATGAAATAGAATCTATAAATAAATAATGATATCTAAATAAATAATAACGAACAAGGATACAACAATGGTGTCACTGTGCCACTAATTTTTATGTGCATGGTCATGTAGATTAGCAGCAGCCAACAATGAATCCTCCTTTCAGTTTCACCAGCATGACTGAATGTTACAGAATTACTGTATATTACTCTGGTTTGCCATAACATTGCCATAATAATTATAGAATCATCACACTCATCCTTACTCTTCAATCAGTATTTTTATTGGTACTCATGTCATAAGTCTGCCCAACAACAAAGTACTGTTACTATTGCTATGATTGCTATCAATTTTATTACAAATGACTACAGCTGCTCCGGTTAGCATCCGCCACAAACACCGTCTTCCCAGCTGACTATAACTCCAGACTCTACTTTTAAACTTACACAACACAAATGACCATCTTTCCCAGTCACCTTTCTCCTTCTCCTTCTTCACACACACACACACACACACACACACACACACACACACACACACACACACACACACACACACACACACACACACACACACACACACACACACACACACACACACACACAACACACACACAACACACACAACACACACACATAGTATATAGCCTACTGCCCCCATGAATGTGATGTGATTATTATTGTTGCAAAGCCTGGTTCAGGTTAAATCCTCTGTAAAACATGAATGAATACAGCAAAAGAAAAACATTTAACTTTATTTTATTGTCTGGTTTGATAGTCAGACAACTGAAAAATAACAGTTAATATAACTTACGTAATTTGCGTAAGTTACGTAAATAACGTAACTTACGCAAATTACGTAAGTTATTTACGTAACTTACGCAAATTACGTAAGTTATTTACGTAATTTACGTAAATAACTTACGCAATTTGCGTAACTTACGCAATTTACGTAAGTTACGTAAATTACGTAAGTTATTACGTAAATAACTTAGGCCTACGTAATTTGCGTAAGTTATTACGTAAATAACTTACGCAAATTACGTAAGTTATTACGTAAATAACTTACGCAAATTACGTAAGTTATTTACGCAAATAACTTACGCAAATTACGTAAGTTATTTACGTAAATAACTTACGTAATTTGCGTAAGTTATTTACGTAATAACTTACGTAATTTGCGTAAGTTATTTACGTAAGTTATTACGTAAATAACTTACGCAAATTACGTAAATTATTACGTAAATAACTTACGTAATTTGCGTAAGTTATTTACGTAATAACTTACGTAATTTGCGTAAGTTATTTACGTAAGTTATTACGTAAATAACTTACGCAAATTACGTAAGTTATTACGTAAATAACTTACGCAAATTACGTAAGTTATTTACGTAAATAACTTACGTAATTTGCGTAAGTTATTTGCGTAAATAACTTACGTAATTTGCGTAAGTTATTTACGTAAATAACTTACGCAATTTGCGTAACTTACGCAATTTACGTAAGTTACGTAAATTACGTAAGTTATTACGTAAATAACTTAGGCCTACGTAATTTGCGTAAGTTATTACGTAAATAACTTACGCAAATTACGTAAGTTATTACGTAAATAACTTACGCAAATTACGTAAGTTATTTACGCAAATAACTTACGCAAATTACGTAAGTTATTTACGTAAATAACTTACGCAAATTACGTAAGTTATTACGTAAATAACTTACGCAAATTACGTAAGTTATTTACGTAAACAGATCTCACTCGCGCTGGACGACGGTCGGGCTGCGGGAGCGGTGCAGAGGAGAAGGAGGGGTGAGAAGAGGATGATACCATTTGCTAAGCGGGGATGTTTTCATTTTCGTCCTTAACATATACATTTTAAACCAGTTGAAAGTACAGCTGCAGGTAAAGGGGTGAAAAAGAACCTGATCGCCCCTTCGTCTCAGGCTCTCAAGAAAGGAGGGGACAATGATGTCTATATTTGAGGACTCAAAATGTTTACATGTTGATAAAAGCATCAATTAATTTAATATAAATGCTGAACACAGGCATTAAATACATGGTAAAGGAACTGCTGACGTTAGTAATCAATTGAGCCGAGGCACAGCAATGCAATGTATTAAACCCAACCAATTAAATTGGTTGCTAATCATCTGGATCACTGTGTTCAGTCTCTGTGCCAGACGACCAGTCGTTCGTAGTCTTG
The DNA here is from genome assembly GCA_030340625.1 of Merluccius polli. NCBI lineage: Eukaryota > Metazoa > Chordata > Actinopteri > Gadiformes > Merlucciidae > Merluccius > Merluccius polli. The sequence goes on from JAOPHQ010003733.1 coordinate 138,006, forward strand.
AAATCCCCATTTTGCTGTTCCCAATCCATGGCCTCAGACTCCTTTGGTGAGCCGCATTGAGGGTCTCCCACTATATTGTCTATTTGAGGGTCCTGCTTTTCCATCTTTACGTTGGTTTGTGTACATTTGCGCTGACCTAGGCTCTTGTAGCTCAGGGCCCAAACAAGGGTTGCAATGGAGTAGATAGGATGGAAGTTCTATAAGGAAAAATACAAATTGAATTGAATAGTTAGTTTCAGCACACTTATGATTTTGGTTTGCACTCTAGAAGCGCTGATTGAAGTTTGATGTCATGTCGTCATCGAAACACAAAAGCATTAAGTTCCTACATAGGCCTACTAATTAAAGTAATACTCACTGTCAAAGTCACTGTATCTCCGAATGAGGAAACACAATACCCAGCTGGCACTTGACGTTGATGCAACATTAGAACAACGTTGCACTCCAACGTTGGATTACCATTGGATTATGATATAGATTTGAAAATTGGGTTTACGTTAAAACTTAATGTTGGCTGGACGTCAGCCCTGAACGTCAAATAGACATTGGATTTTGTACGTAGGCTTGACATCAACATTTTACGTTAAATAGACATTGGATTTTGTACGTAGGCTTGACATCAACCTTTTACGTTAAATAGACATTGGATTTTGGTTGTACTCCAACGTTGGATTACTGTTGGATTATGATATTGATTTGAAAGTTAGGTCTACGTCAAACCTTAACCTTAGCTTGACGTCAAGCAGCAACGCTAAATACACATTGGATTTTAGTTAGACTCCAACGTTGGATGACCATTGCATTATGGTTGTGTATGAAAGTCATATTTACATCATATCCCTACCTGCGCTGTAACACGTGTGTGTGTGTGTGTGTGTGTGTGTGTGTGTGTGTGTGTGTGTGTGTGTGTGTGTGTGTGTGTGTGTGTGTGTGTGTGTGTGTGTGTGTGTGTGTGTGTGTGTGTGTGTGTGTGTGCTGTGACAGTGATGACAGCGGCTACGACGACACAGCAGAACAATCCTGCCTAGGAGCGGTCCATGGTTACTTAACCAAAAGTGTCTTGTAATATCAAAGAGGAATTGAATTAGTATTCTGAATAGCCAAAATACAGAAGTTATGAACCGCAAAGTTATGAACTGGTCAACAGTTATTAAATGTAGAATAAAACAAGTGACCATAAAAACACGCAAAACACACAACTGATCTTTAAATAAACTTAGACACATTTAAATGAAAGTAAAAAACACAATTCAAATATCCAATCAAACTAAGTTGTTTTAAAAAGGTTTTAGTCTAAAGAACCCCGGCCATTTTTGACCCCCCATATCATTTTCCTGTGGGTAACCCAGTGTTGGGGGAAGCAAAAAACCTGACTGAAAATGATACAACCAATCAAGAGTTCTCCCGTGGTCACCCGGCACGTCGAGATAGCTACAACGCTAACCTATGTGGGCAAAGGTTTTAACCACACTGTGCCTCTAAACACTCAGAAAACCATTGCAAGACATTTGGTACACGAGTTGGGTCCTTAGAGACACCACCGTGCATGTTGGACTCAGTGTGAACAGTATAAAATTTGTTTTTGCATAGTCACTCACCTCAGATAAGTCTAGTTACACCCGGAAAAGCAATTACTAGCGGATTGTCAAGTGTCTGCTCGCTCACCCACTATAGCCACAGACGCTCAACAACCGGTAGTAATGGCTGCTCCGGATGTAATCAGAGTTATCTGAGGTGAGTGACCATGCAAAAGCAAAGTTTATACTGTTTCTACACCGAGTCTTGAAATGGCTTTCTGAGTGTAAGAGAGGCCCAATGTGGTTAAAACATTTGCCCACATAGGTTAGCGTTGTAGCTATCTTGACACACCGGGTGACAACGGGAGAACTCTGGATTGGTTTTATCATTTTCAATCAGGTTTTTTGCTTCTCAACACTGGGTCACCCTTAGGAAAATGATACGGGGGTCAAAAATGGCCGAAGTTCTCTTCAACTATTTACATTTTCTTTACAGTTCCAAACAATTCACATAGTTGCTGTTGTTTCCTTGACTAACTTAACAGGAGCTGAATGTCTCCTCACTCCCGTCCCCCTTTTTTCAGCCGCCTTTTTGCCGATCAGGGGCAAATTTTAGGTGCTCGCCAATCAACCGACGAATGTTGACCTCGGAGTCAGGCGTGCTCCTCTGGACACTATCTGTAAGACATGAAATAAGATTTGCTGTAGAAAGCAGTGAAAATATTCAGCTGCAGATGTGAGTGCAGAGTGACAGACATAGATTTTCAATTCAATTTATTCAGGATAGCCCCTTGAGATGCAGCTTCTCGTTTTCAAGGGGGTCCGATTTGGAGCACTATAGTATAGATGTGCTTTTTTACCCATCACAATGGAGTAGAGACGGAGCTTCTCAAATGAGAGCTTCTTTTGTGGTCCCCTTCCACACAGGTTGTACTGCGCCTGTAGGTCTTGGCTCATCAACCTGTAGGTACAAAAGGGAATTTGAATGCAATTATAAAGAAGCCATTGTCAGCGCAGCACAAGTTGGCACATCTGGCTACACCAATGAGACCAATCAATTTTTTTAAGTGATTCCTGGCCAGGAACCAGTTTGACAGGGTCCCGGTCCAGCCAGCTGATAATGACAGGTCAGTAGGAAGTCAGATGGTGCCTCTGGGGAACATTAAGCAAGTACGATTTACTACTAAATTAAGAAATGTTAAGCATACAAATTATGTTGCAAAATCTGAAAAATACATTCAATTTGTTGCACTGCATCTCATGTTGCACATGTTAAGCGATAATTCAATATGACAACATCGATCGATAGACATGTGGTTCAATAAGAAACCCCCCCCCAAAAAAACAGGTTGATAAAAAAAGAGAAAAAGAGGAGCAGCCAACAGATTCAGTGTGAGAGAGACTGTGACTCTCTCCTTTGCTCTCAGATAGTACATTCAGTGCGGGAAGACTACTACTTTACTCTGTACGCTGTTATTTTAAAAAGTTCAAAACACTGAATAGAAGACAGAGTCAGAGAGCAGCTACAAGACAACGTTAGCTGTGGTGGAGTGCGGTAGAGCTGATGAATAGAGGGAGCGGTGACAGTAAGAAGCTGGTAAATAAGATCAATATCATGTTACTTAATGATTGTTTCACAGCGGTTACATTCAACAGCACAAATAAACTTTCACACACCTCCACCCAACCCTGCAGCGCTACCTCAAACCTCTCAATCTGAAACACTGATGTTTAAAATACAGCAGCAACATTATGATCCGTTTTAAAGAGCTGTATGTCACACACCGACAGTGATCCAGGTGAAAAGAGGTGAGCTACACTCGTCATGTTACTGTAAGTGCAATAAAATCTACCAGGGTAAAAAACTAAGAAGAATGCTTAAATTCAATCCACAAAAAAACGTGGTTATTTGAAATGAAATAATTGAATTAACTTTTCTATTTCCTGGTCAAAATGAAAAAGGAATGAGCAGAAATCAATGTGGTTTGATTTTATTTTCTTATTTAGAATAGACACACTGCCCTGGTCTGGAAAATAAAAGAAGAAAAATAATCCCTGATAAGATGGCCGGGGCTGCTTAATTTTTTTTGTTAATTAACAATACCGATCAATATGAATTTTTCAATATCAATGCTTTTTCTCTATGCCATCCAGCCCTAGTTGATCAACAACACTGATGTATATAACACTGTTTTTACACTTTAATCGCAGACAACTGACAATGATATGAAAACAAAAAACCTACTTGTCTAAGATCCATTTCACATTGTTTTTGGTTGATGTCCCTCCTCCAACCATGGACAAGCGTTTGATCTGAAATTGGAGGTAATCAGTGTACAAAAACAACAAGTTTAGAGTTCAGTATATCCCATGTTTGTTACCATTACGTTGGTATCACTACTGTAGTCTAATATTGCCAGATTTCTTCTTACCAATACGTCTCCAACATCTAAATTCAATGTAGGTGCTACAACTGAATGTAAAGACTTAAAAAAACAAAAACAAACTGATCCCTGATAATTTGCCATTGTATCCGGGTTCCGGATTTCTCAATTATGAAACCTACTAGTTTCTGCCTTTCCTCTGTCGATTTGAGGGACTCCTCCAGTTGTTCAAGCTCCTCGAGGGTTGTAGCCTGGTCATGAACAGTGTCTTCCGTTTGATTGGCAATCTTCAAGTCCTTTAACTCATCACGGATCTCTACAAGCAGCTCCATAACCTTTCTATGAAATCCTAAAGGCATTGAAAAAAGGACAATCGTAACTAGAATCATCAACACCTTACCAACTTAACACTTGCCAAAAAAATAAACTGAGCCAGGTCATGATTCTATTTGCATGGGTTCATGACTGTCAACTGTTGTTCATAGTCATTTGTATCATGGTACATTGTTTTGTTTTTTTCCAAAGGAGAAAAATAAAACAAAAAAAACACCATATTGTAGTTCTGTATTGATCAATCTTATTGCACACTGGTCAAAAGTGACTACTGATATAAATAGGTAAACGGAGGATCACAAACTTGAAAAATTGGGGTTTTCTAAACCTTCTGACTGTGTATATGTATATACATTGTTCACCAATACACAAAGATGTGGCCGTGAGAGCTGTTTATTGGAGTATTTTCAGTTTTCCTAATAGGGTAAGGGCTTCTTCCCAACAGAGCTCTTTATTTCCTGCCTCCAGTGGCCGTAGTTGAGGTACAGAGAACAGTTAAAGGAAACTGAATGAGAACCTGTAGTAAGAATTCTATTTTTATAGTCATTAAATTTGTGAACCTTAAGCACTGTTCTGTGTCTCCGTCACTGGGGTACCTGGCACATTTAGCTATAGTTACTTTTGATCTTAGCAGATTATATCTACAAAAATAATGTTACCTTTCCTGCCATCCTCCAAAATCAAATTGACAATATGGTCAAATATAACCTGAGAAAGAGGTAAACATTTTTGTGAGGCGTTTGAGCATGTAGACTGGAATATTAATTTGCGGAACCGAGTCCGCTTCAGCTTTAACGATGCCAAATGTTTTCAGGGTGGGGGTCCCCAGTTCAAATGATCTTTTGGTGGGGTCATGGCCTGAATAGGATGAGAACCACTGCTGTAGAGGACTTTTCACTGACAAATGTGTACCAGTTGTGTATCAAAATTATTCAGACATCACAAAGTCTAAAGGGTCTGGATTTGGGTTTAAGTGATATGGTTGTATCTATGAGGGTGTGTGTACTTACTAGCTTGTGTCATTGGGTACGGGGAGCTTGGTCTTTTTTTAAATGGGGAGCTGATGACAGGTCTTGCGCCTCTTCCTTTTTCTGCGTGATGAGACACACTTGGTGTTGAGCCTCTATTTTTTCCTGTTTGGTGAGACATGCCTTCATGAGCTGGTAAAATTATAGGCTGTTGCTTCTTCTATAGAAATAACCTCCAAAATGTAAACATTGTTTGGACACAGTTAAGTGCTCGTTCTGGTCAAACACATCAAGCAGAACTATTTAATAGAATCATTATATTTCTATGACGAGCCCAGACTATCAAAATAAAGGCCATAATGAAATAGAAGTGTACACAAACCTTTTGTTTTTGGTGGACAGGAAGAGGTTTTCTTTGATGTGAAAGGTGCAGTGACTTCACTTTCCGAACTTAGTGGAGATTGGTGGAGAGGTCGTACTTTCTGTTTAACAGCCGGAGGTGTAGCCTCTTTTCGCTGTTTTCTAGGAGCAGACCCATGTTTTTCCACTGGATTGGAGCTGCACCTTTTTGGACTACCTTGACTCTCTGGCTCTGGAATATAGTCTGTAAAAAAATAAAAAAGTCATGAAAATTTTATCAAACAATGCCGTTTTTTAAATTCTATATTGTAAAGCTATATAAATGAACTTTGATTTAATTAAAAAAGCTGCTGGCTGTCACCAAATCCTAAAATGTATAAGTTCTTCTATATTCCTATCAACATCCCCCCGTCACAAGGAAGTTTAACTTACCTTCATCACTGATGGCATGATCATCATCCCTGATCTCAGTTTCATCATCACTGATCACAGGTTCGTCCTCACTGATGGCATGGTCATCTTCAAACAAACGTGGTCAAAAATCAGCCCAACTATCAAAAAAGAAAGGCCATAAGGAAACAGTAGTGTACACAAACCTTTTGTTCCTCCTAATGTCTGGAGAGAGAATTTAGGGACACACACCGTAAATCAACATGTTAACCAAATACTCACATTTCTGTTCTTCACTGTACTACTAATAAATACTTTGATAATAGATGCAGAAATTACAATGTGATGTATAAAATTCTATGTCACATTTCAATGCACACTTCTGAAGATGCTACGTAGAAGGTAAACCAACAACACCATTGCTGTCATGACATCAGAATTAAAAAGAGTGCTTAGTAACCTTTCAGTCAATTCACAATTCACTTTAAGCAAGTATGTGCTGTTTTTTATGTTTATGGCAATCACCAGGCTTTGACTTTTTTCAGCTGAATTAAACAAACATAATATTAAACATCATCTGACTAACAACATGCAGTTTTCAATAACGTTACTCCTATATTTTTGTATTGAGCTATTGTTTCCAATAGACACACATTTCCATTTTCAAATTTTTTATTTCGTTTGCAATGCCTGGAAAACCAGCTGCTCTTACTGTGCGTTCACACCAGAAGCGTCTTGAGCGACCAAAGTCATTCACTTTCTATGGACAAGAGCGTCCAGAGCGTCAAAAAAAAGTTGAAGACAGTTTAACTTCATGCAAATGACTATGACGCGTTTCAGCCAATCTGAATGTAGACGCTCTCCGTTTGGGTGGGTCCCGGGGAACACCGGCACTTTGGTTCCTACTGTAAAATGTCGACGGAAAAGATAATCGCGGATGTGGCGGGGCACTCGGTGTTGTACGAGCCAAGCCTTTTTTATTTCAGAGACAATACCGTAATAATCAGCTTAAATATCATTTTTACAAACACACGCACGAAGCGGGCCGCCCATTAACGGCATGGACCAAGCGGTTCTGGACCAGGTAGGAGACATTGGACACTTAATCGTATTTACCGTATAACTGCACACAACTTTATTTAAAAGCAATCAAATGTAAAACATGTGTGTTTGTATTGTGGTGTCCGGTGCGTGTGGACGTGCGGCTCCTCCTGCGGAGCGGTTCATGTTAATAGCGGAGTCCGGGAGGGTTCCCCTTCACGGCGTAGTTACGAGGGATGTGCGGCTATCGTTTATCAAACAAGCAAAACCGTCTCTGCAATATATGGCCAAAGTGGGAGTTCACTCTTTGATATGGCTGTCTAAAAGCATCCGGCTCCTTTAAATGCGTCTGCATAATTTAATTGTACGTCATTGAGCGTCTTGAGCGTCAAAAGCGAACAAAAATATTCGCAGCGAATCTTTTTGAGCGTCAAAGCGTCTTTGCAGCGCAAGACGCTTTTGGTGTGAACGCAGTTACTCATTTTTTACTAAATTTGGGGTCAATAAAGTGAATCTGTTTAACTGTTTCAATCTCTTTCAACTTTATGTTTTTAAAAAGTTCTTAAAAATAATTCTTTGTCAATTTAAAAAATAAAAAACATGCCTGTCGTTATGCCATATTAAACTCATCCTGCTTCACTCTGATTGGCTCAAACAAAAAAGAAAGCAACTACTCTGCTATGGGTTCGCCCGCTGCTATCGTTAGCTGCGAAGCTAACAGACCGAAACACAGCTTTTACAACCACAGCTAGCGTCCTTTGAAACATTTTTCAAAAACATTTGAAAAATATCAGCATTAAAACATCACTGGCCGAAAACGGCCTCTGGAGCTAAATCTATTTCTCGTTGGTTTTTTTTTAACTTCAACCACGTTAGCTTGTTTGGGGATAACTTACCAGGAGTCCACCTTGGTCTCTTATCTAACCGCCTTTGCCGCTTTGCCTGCACCTGCACGCACACGTTTCTTCTTCTTCTCCTCTTGTGTTTAATGACAGTGTATTACCTATTTAGGGAGCATTACCGCCACCTACTGACAGGATGTAGGTCGACAGCTAAGCCAGTGAGGAGGTTGTGTGCAGTGCAGACTGATGAGGGTGGCAGTTACAGTTTGTTTTTCAAAATGAATTAAATAAAACAACAAAATACAATTACTACTTTACTACTCTATTATTTCCTTCACCTCTACTTTAGATTTTCTAAATTAAACTTCAGCACTCTCCTCTCCTCCCAGTTACTGCATTATCACGTTATCTCAAGGAAATTGAATCGAATGCAACAGTATTTTGGTTTTTGTCTTTGAAGACTTTCATCCAAGAGGCTTCATCATGCTTATTTAAAATATATATATTATCACACAGATTCAGTTACTGTTCACATTTCCCATCTGCATCTGATTAAGGTGGATAATGTGGGACCCATGTTGGTCATGTTAATGGACATTGAACAGAGTACACCCCCCCCCCCCCCCCCCCACTATAATGCATTTAATGTACTGTTTTCATTGAATTTAATGAACTTGTTTCCTGAGTTTATTTTTGAAATATTTTATTTTATTAACTCATGCACTTATATGTCCTTTCACATAAGCAGCTAGTTTTGATCAGGTAAATTTGTGGTGTCTATGAATGAAGTTGACACAGGCACGGTGGACAGCACAGGGGTCCATTAGAGGACACAGAAGACCGTGCATGTCGGATGGAAAATGTAAACAGTGTGCAGTATCATGCTTGTGTGTATGTGCAGAGAAACAAACCCGAGTAAAACTTTTAGTTTGAACTTATGCACGCCTGGAAGTCCCTTTTTGGTGTCCAAGTGTGCAACAATAAGTGTCAGCCTGTAACTCCCAATATTTGCCACTGTTCTCACTTTCATCTTCTTTGAGCATTTTATTAAACATCATTGTGTACAAATTCCACTTTCATTGTCAAACTCCCAGACAAACTTCACAACAATGAAAAAGTTCAGAATGATACATTTGAAAAATATTCCTGAAATAAGTGTGAAATGTAAAATAAATAAAATACATTGTGTGAGACAGCCATCAAAATGTTTTTTTTTATTATCAAAAATATAACTGTCACACAGTATTGCAGTCATTTCCACCATATCTTGTGTAGCCTATTGCACTCCTGGTACAGACTATTACAGTCTGTAATACTTATTCTAAACTGCATATAGTCTTACTGCTAATTTATAGGCTATTACCTTTTAATAGGCTATTTTGGATGTTGGTTGCTTGCCAACATAACTTAAAAACAACTAAATAACAACGTCAGTTTGGAGTTAGATTTTGACGTTGTTTACATGTTGCCAATACAACGTTGAAAAAACGTTGGGCTTTGGTCAAAAGACCTACAACTGAATGTCAGAATTGTACGTATATTTGACGTAAACTGGTGAGGTTGACTAGACGGTCCGTGTACGAAGTATAATTCATTTACAGTTGTTCACGTTGTATAATGAAAAAGGCCAGTTTCGGGGGTATTGCCTAATTTCATTGTCCGAGACGTGCAATGCAATTCAGCGCGCCAAAGCGTCAGCTTGTTCCATTATCCAAGTTGTACAATGAAAATTGAACAAGGAAGTCGAGAGCCGGAAACAGAGACAGCTCGCCTTCAAAGTAGCCTAAAGCTCGCCTTATAAGTAAAAGACGTGCGTTTTGAAGCGTGAATTTAATTTAAGGAGCGCTAAACTAAATAAATAAACAAATAGCCTCAATGGTCCGTGTACGAAGTATAATTCATTTACAGTTGTTCACGTTGTATAATGAAAAAGGCCAGTTTCGGGGGTATTGCGTAATTTCATTGTCCGAGACGTGCAATGCAATTCAGCGCGCCAAAGCGTCAGCTTGTTCCATTATCCAAGTTGTACAATGAAAATTGAACAAGGAAGTGGAGAGCCGGAAACAGAGACAGCTCGCCTTCAAAGTAAAGCTCGCCTTATAAGTAAAAGTCGTGCGATTTGAAGCGTGAATTTAATTTAAGGAGCGCTAAACTAAATAAATAAACAAATAGCCTCAATCAGGGTTCTTCAACGTTTTCCAGGCCAAGGACCCCCAAACTGATAGAGAGATGGAGCGGGGACCCCCTACTTATGTTGTGTAAAATTGAGTTTTATATTAAACTGGTCCTATAGTGCCATACATAAATGTACCTTGTTATTGTGCATTCAATACTAAGATATTGAAATAATACACAGGTTCATATATTCATGTGCAAGGTACAGTGAGTAGGGTGGCCATGCCACTGCCATTCATAAACATAATGTAGCGTCCGCCAGGACGCGTTGGAAAGACGACGCAGTGTTGTTCAGCAAACAACATTTATTGCTGCAACAGAACAGGTTACTGTCGGCCGTAACCACGCCAAAACAACTCCAACATAAAGTTAGCCGTAACTCTCTCCTAATGTTCCTCGCGCTCAACCCAGGCTCGCTCACACACACACACACACACACACACACACACACACGCACGCACGCACGCACGCGCACTCACACAGCCGTCAAAAAGTACAACACCACACCGGATCTAGAGCGGAAACAAAACAGGCACGCCGCACACACTTGTTTAAGAGTAGTAGACGTTACGTTTTGAGTGGATGGCGAGCGCGAGACGCCGAAATTGATACCAATAATATTCTGAATGGAAAGTTTACTTTTAAAAAGTTGCCAAATGGTTCCATTGACAAGACCAAAGTGATCTGTGTGTTTTGTCGTTGTGAACTGAGCTATCATCGCAGCACGTCCAGTCTGAAATACCACTTGCAATATCAAGCATTTTTACTGTACCATTTTGGAGAAATTCAACAATAAAAGTCCCATATGTGTACCTTCGGATAGCACAATTGCATATATTTGAACTGCTGTAAAATCACTTTGCTCAATATTCCCTGGCTATGGGTGGTATATTTGACTTGTACACATGTAGGACTACACCCACATGCAATATCAATCATTTTTACTGTACCATTTTGGAGATATTCAACAATAAAAGTCCCATATGTGTATCTTCGGATAGCACAATTTATATATTTGAACTACTGTGAAATCAATTTGCTCAATATTCCCACAATGTGAACTCCAAACAATTCATGTATTTACAGTAGTTCAAATATATGAAATTGTGCTATCCGAAGGTACACGTATGGGACTTTTATTGTAGAATATCTCCAAAATGGTAGGCCTACAGTAAAAATGCTTGATATTGCATGTGGGTGTAGTCCTACATGTGTACAAGTCAAATATACCACCCATAGCCAGGGAATATTGAGCAAAGTGATTTTACAGTAGTTCAAATATAACAAAACATGCCACTTGGAGGCACAAATATGGGACTTTTAGTTTGGCATTTCTCCACATTGTTGCAATAAAGATACTTGATATTAAGTTTTTCATTCATCATGGGCGCATGAAACACTAATACAACATATTTCATTTAAATGTAGGTTTTAATTATAGCTTACTGTTCTTAATACATTTATTTTGAAAAACCGGAAGTGAATACGCGGTTTCTCCGCTTCTACCGTAATGCTGAGAATATTTGTACACTCGAAATATAAGTGCGGCTCATTTGACCACGGTGATCGGAGGAACGGCTGGCTTGACCGCAGTCCATCAAGTGGTATTTCAGACTGGACGTGCTGCGATGATAGCTCAGTTCACAACGACAAAACACACAGATCACTTTGGTCTTGTCAATGGAACCATTTGGCAACTTTTTAAAAGTAAACTTTCCATTCAGAATATTATTGGCATCCATTTCGGCGTCTCGCGCTCGCCATCCACTCAAAACGTAACGTCTACTACTCTTAAACAAGTGTGTGCGGCGGCGTGCCTGTTTTGTTTCCGCTCTAGATCCGGTGTGGTGTTGTAGTTTTTGACGGGTGTGTGTGTGTGTGTGTGTGTGTGTGTGTGTGTGTGTGTGTGTGTGTGTGTGTGTGTGTGTGTGTGTGTGTGCGTGTGTGTGTGTGAGCGAGCCTGGGTTGAGCGCGAGGAACGAGAGAGTTACGGCTAACTTTATGTTGGAGTTGTTTTGGCGTGGTTACGGCCGACAGTAACCTGTTCTGTTGCAGCAATAAATGTTGTTTGCTGAACAACACTGCGTCGTCTTTCCAACGCGTCCTGGCGGACGCTACATTATGTTTATGAATGGCAGTGGCATGGCCACCCTACTCACTGTACCTTGCACATGAATATATGAACCTGTGTATTATTTCAATATCTTAGTATTGAATGCACAATAACAAGGTACATTTATGTATGGCACGACCAGTTTAATATAAAACTCAATTTTACACAACATAAGTAGGGGGTCCCCGCTCCATCTCTCTATCAGTTTGGGGGTCCTTGGCCTGGAAAACGTTGAAGACCCCTGATTGAGGGTCCGTGTACGAAGTATAATTCATTTACAGTTGTTCACGTTGTATAATGAAAAAGGCCAGTTTCGGGGGTATTGCGTAATTTCATTGTCCGAGACGTGCAATGCAATTCAGCGCGCCAAAGCGTCAGCTTGTTCCATTATCCAAGTTGTACAATGAAAATTGAACAAGGAAGTGGAGAGCCGGAAACAGAGACAGCTCGCCTTCAAAGTAAAGCTCGCCTTATAAGTAAAAGTCGTGCGTTTTGAAGCGTGAATTTAATTTAAGGAGCGCTAAATAAATAAATAAACAAATAGCCTCAATCAGGGGTCTTCAACGTTTTCCAGGCCAAGGACCCCCAAACTGATAGAGAGATGGAGCGGGGACCCCCTACTTATGTTGTGTAAAATTGAGTTTTATATTAAACTGGTCGTGCCATACATAAATGTACCTTGTTATTGTGCATTCAATACTAAGATATTGAAATAATACACAGGTTCATATATTCATGTGCAAGGTACAGTGAGTAGGGTGGCCATGCCACTGCCATTCATAAACATAATGTAGCGTCCGCCAGGACGCGTTGGAAAGACGACGCAGTGTTGTTCAGCAAACAACATTTATTGCTGCAACAGAACAGGTTACTGTCGGCCGTAACCACGCCAAAACAACTCCAACATAAAGTTAGCCGTAACTCTCTCGTTCCTCGCGCTCAACCCAGGCTCTGGACGTGCTGCGATGATAGCTCAGTTCACAACGACAAAACACACAGATCACTTTGGTCTTGTCAATGGAACCATCCACTCAAAACGTAACGTCTACTACTCTTAAACAAGTGTGTGCGGCGTGCCTGTTTTGTTTCCGCTCTAGATCCGTATGGGGTCAGAACAGTCTCATTAATAATGAATGCACAGAGAAGGATTCACAAATGTATTTTGTGATTTATATATAAATTACTCTCTTCTCACAAATACATTTCAATGCACACACAAATGGATTTCGGCATGTATAAATGTAAAATAAATCCATAAACAAAAATAAGTTTCACAAGCACATTTCTGATCCACACACAAATGTATCTTGTTTTAAATAAATGTAATATAAATCCATAAATATATTAATTACATATTTTCTTCAAAAATGTATTTGAATGTTGTTACATTTATATACAAACTGTTAAACTTGAATTTACAAGACGTTTTTCATTTGTGAACTTGTTTGCATTTGTGTGTGAACTGGCCTGTATTTATATGTGGATTTTTGAGACTCCCCTGACAAGGCTGGATTCACAAATGCATTTTTTTCACCAAGGAACTCTCTGTAGCCAATCAGATGCCTCCTTAGTTTTCAGCCAATCACATGACTACAATCCCACGAGGGGTACCTCAGCATGGCCAGCGCACAGCATTTTCTCTGCGCATTTTGCGTTACTTTTCGGTAAATAAAAAAGAGTTATCGGACTTCACTGGTAACTGTGCGTTCACATCAGAAGCGAATTGCGCTGCAAAGACGCTTTGGTCGCTCATAAAGATTCGCTGCGAATATTTCTGTTTGCTTTTGTCGCTCATGACGTACAATTCAATTTTGCAGACGCATTTAAAGGAGCCGTATGCTTACAGACAGCCATATCAAAGAGTGAACTCCATACACTTTGGCCATATTGCAGAGACGGTTTTGCTTGTTGGATAAACGATAGTCGCACATCCATCGTAACTACGCCGTGAAGGTGAACCCTCCCGGACTCCGCTATTAACATGAACCGCTCTGCCGGAGGAGCCGCACATCCACACGCACCGGACACCACAATACAAACAAACATGCTTTCCATTTGCTTGCTTTTAAATAAAGTTGTGTGCAGTTATACGGTAAATACGATTATTGAAAGTGTTCATGTCTCCTTCCTGGTCCAGAACCGCTTGGTCCATGCCGTTAATAGGCGGCCCGCTTCGTGCGTGTGCTTGTAAAAATGATATTTAAGCTGATTATTACGGTATTGTATTGGATCGTACAACACCGGGTGCCCAGCCACAGCCGCGATTAACTTTTCAGTCAACATTTTGATGTACAGTAGGAACCAAAAAAGTACAGTAGGAACCAAATTGCCGGTGTTCCCTGGGACCCACGCAATCGATCGCTTCTGATGTGAACGCACAGAGTTCAGCCATGGCGTCTGGTAATGGCAATCCCGATTCAAGTGTTACTTAAATCGTGATTGCCATTCCCAGACGCCATGTTGAGGCTGAACTCAAGTGGAAGAAAGGTCAAGTCCGGATCTTTCTTTTTTATATTTTACCGAAAAGTAACGCAAAATGCGCAGAGAAAATGCTGTGCTCTGGCCATGGTGAGGTACCCCTCGTTGGACTGCAGTCATGTGATTGGCTGAAAACTAAGGCGGCATCTGATTGGCTACAGAAAGTTCCTTGTTGAAAAAAATGCATTTGTGAATCCAGCCGTGTCAGGGGAGTCTCAAAAATCCACATATAAATACAGACCAGTTCACACACAAATGCAAACAAGTTCACAAATGAAAAGCGTCTTGTAAATTCAAGTTTAACAGTTTGTATATAAATGTAACAACATCCAAATACATTTTTGATGAAAATTGCAAATATTCTTTTAATTCATATATTTATGGATTTATATTACATTTATTTTAAACAAGACACATTTGTGTGTGGATCAGAAATGTGCTTGTGAAACTTATTTTTGTTTATGGATTTATTTTACATTTATACATGCCGAAATCCATTTGTGTGTGCATTGAAATGTATTTGTGAGAAGAGAGTAATTTATATAGGCTCCTATAAATCACAAAATACATTTGTGAATCCTTCTCTGTGCATTCATTATTAATGAGACTGTTCTGACCCCATAGATCCGGTGTGGTGTTGTAGTTTTTGACGGAATGAGGGCTGTGTGAGTGCGCGTGCGTGTGTGTGTGCGTGCGTGCGTGTGTGTGTGTGAGCGAGCCTGGGTTGAGCGCGAGGAACATTAGGAGAGAGTTACGGCTAACTTTATGTTGGAGTTGTTTTGGCGTGGTTACGGCCGACAGTAACCTGTTCTGTTGCAGCAATAAATGTTGTTTGCTGAACACCACTGCGTCGTCTTTCCAACGCGTCCTGGCGGACGCTACATATGTTTATGAATGGCAGTGGCATGGCCACCCTAATCACTGTACCTTGCACATATATGAACCTGTGTATTATTTCAATATCTTGAATGCACAATAACAAGGTACATTTATACATGGCACTATAGGACCAGTTTAATATAAAACACAATTTTACACAACATAAGTAGGGGTTCCCGCTCCATCTCTCTATCAGTTTGGGGGTCCTTGGCCTGGAAAACGTTTAAGACCCCTGATTGAGGCTATTTGTTTATTTATTTAGTTTAGCGCTCCTTAAATTAAATTCACGCTTCAAAACGCACGACTTTTACTTATAAGGCGAGCTTTACTTTGAAGGCGAGCTGTCTCTGTTTCCGGCTCTCGACTTCCTTGTTCAATTTTCATTGTACAACTTGGATAATGGAACAAGCTGACGCTTTGGCGCGCTGAATTGCATTGCACGTCTCGGACAATGAAATTAGGCAATACCCCCGAAACTGGCCTTTTTCATTATACAACGTGAACAACTGTACATGAATTATACTTCGTACACGGACCCTAGACGTTGGATGTTGGTTGCTTGCCAACATAACTTAAAAACAACTAAATAACAACGTCAGCTTGACGTTGTTATTTCATATTTAGACGTTATCTCAACGTTAACTTTTAGTTGGTTAACGTTGCAACACATATCCAACCAAGGACCAACGTTAATACAACGTCCTGTGCCCGCTGGGAATGGTGATTCATTTTAGCTGGTTTTTGTATCACTATCCAGGATATAGGACTCAACACACACACACACACACACACACACAGAGATGCATACACACACACACACACACACACACACACACACACACACACACCAGAGGTTGTCGTGTAGCAGGACTGAATAGCATTGTTGTACCTATAGCTAACTCGATTGTGTGTGATTAAATGATCATGTCAAGAGTCATCAGACAAAATGATCATTTGCTAAGTAAGGTCAGTTGCAATCACACATGTACCTTAAAGTGACAATGTGTAAGGTTTACTAATATATAGGCCAATAGAGGCCTATCCATGATCTAGATCTGCAGTAGGCCTACATGCTGATAGCTACAAATAGCAACAATCCCATAAATTCAATTTCACTCAGTACCTGATATATAAGGTATTTTTAAAGTTTTCCTCCGGGCCGGAGTAAGGGCTTGTGTTTACTTGACTTGTACACCAGGGGGCGTGCTTTCCCTGTGTCTACAGCGACAGGCACTAACCACGTACAATGGGTATACAGCTTTCCATCTATACATTCTCGTCAACAGTAATCCCCCAAAAAATCAAGGAGCAAAGTGAGCCAGTTAAGGAGATGTATTGACCGCATTACAAGACATTACCATGCAAGAACAAGGACATCAGAAATGGGTATAGATCATTGTAGCAATAACTATAAAATTATAAAATGTATTTCTAAAACTATTAAATTATAGTAAGGAGAGATCAGTGGTGAAGGCAGTCTGCTTTAATGGGTAGTCCATGTGCTGTGGAGTTGGCTTGGCTTTTTGTGGCTTTTTTATACCACAAATCAATCAGAAGGTTAAAAAAAGTAGTTTTGTTTAAAACCCGATCTGTCAAATAGAGGAAAGTCTGAAGCTACAGTTATTGAGAATGATGTATGGATGTGGTGTGAGAATTTTGAATACAGCCTATAGTAAAAGTTTTAATAATTGGTTCAAACTTGATGCTATAATATTGCAATTAATTAGGCCTAATGCAATTACCTGGCATCCATTTAATCTCCGTATGAGGAGAACATGTTTCACTGGTGTTGCTATCTCCACCATGTACCTACTGTACTTTGTGTTATACTGTATATAGGCCCACTTGAATGGGTCACACACACGCTCACCTGTGGTGACAGACATGGCAAAAGTCTGTGCGTGCATACATGTGTGAAAAATACTAATGTTTTTACTAACTGTAGGTACAGAGTTTAGTTCAGGAGCATTCCTTGCACCAAACCGGATTTCATTGGCCCAAACAAAAGCCATTGAAACTGAAAGTGCCTCACCAGGAAGGGAACAGACCAGCCTCTGTGCTTAGGTGTGGACCCCAAACACTGGCAGAGGGTGTGGGACGGACTAACTAAGCTTATACCTTGCATTAAAAGGCAATAAGGTCACGCAATAGCGTGAACAAAATCCACTTCAATAACACCACACCTCAAAACATGTTTACTTTACCAGGCTTTGGGCTTTAACAGACTTTTTAATTCATTTTATTTGTTGTTTTTAAATGTTTCCTGTGTATGTGTTCCTGTTTTCAATGTATAGTGTGCTTCAGTGTTGGGGTCGGCACTTTCTAAATATTACCTAAACACTTGCTAAATGTATTATCTAAACACTTGCTAAATGTATTATCTAAACACATTCAAAATGTATTGTCTAAACACGTTCTAATGTATTATTGCTGTTTTTATAGCTTAGTTATATTTTTTCCATGCTATAAGCAGAGGAAATGAACGGCTGTCTTCTTGGCTTAAAACTCCTCCTTTCCCTCCTTTTCTCTGTCAAAATGCTTTAGGATTTGTGGAAAAAAAAGAAGGATTTTTCCACTGTCCCATTCTGCCAAGTAGACTGTTTTTGATTCAGTCTCTGGCATTCTCATCTGGCCTTCTTCTCACTCAAGACGTCTTAAAAGACATACACACACATGACATGCACAGAGCATTATTAATGACTTATGTGGTATAAAACTGGCATTTGCAATTCACAATGGAATCTGCTCATTTTCAAGGCATTTGCATTTGGCATGCCTTGTATTCAGAAAGTAATGGTATCGACACTGTTATGTATCAGCATACGCATCTAAACCTTTATTGAAATGAACCTCATCTTGACCATGGGTGTTTATACTGTTTATAAACAGCTAAAAGATTGCTCTTGACCTTCCCCTAAAGGTCACAGGAAACTACTCAGGTATCAACATTTCAAAATGGCTGTGTTGTTGAGGCGCTCTCTGCATGCCTCGCCTCCTCCACTTGCAACCCAGCCGCTTTAATGTCACAACCAGCGCTCACTAATTGGCAGTTAAACAAAGGAAGCCCTGCGTTCTCATTGGCCCAAATGGAAGCTGAGGTATTTAAACTCTGCACTACAGGGACATAGTGACTCCATTGTGCGCCTTCTGCAGACTTCGCTTATCACTAACCTGGCGCTAGAGAGAAAGAGTCCAAACTCTGTTGCTCTCTCACTTTGACCTCTCCACAGACATATAATGCCTTCTCTTTTACCCAGCACTTTTGTACAAGGAAGGAAAACCTGCACGAGGCGAAAAAATAAGAGAATTGTGAAAATTGTGTGCAGCTATTACTGGGGAACCATCTGGTTCTGATTATGAAAGGCCTTTAAAAACATTAGGCGAAAAGACGTTTGTTGCGATTATTTTCTCTCTTTTTTTCCACTTAGCTTCTCTTTTGGAGTGAAAATGAACACCACTGTTATCCTAAGGCTGTGCAAAGTGTCACAACTCACATAAGTACATGAACCTACCATCCATCCCTTGGAAGTTTGACTCCTGCAAGCGCTTTACTGATGTGGTCGATTTAGTACTAATGTCGCCCAATGTGGGTCTCCTGCTGTGTTATGTTTTTGACACTCGAGTAGCATAAAATAATTTTGTGCGTTAATAATGATGTGTTATCCTGGTAGTCAAAAAAAACGTCAAAGGTAGCTTGGTCAAATGAGCCGGGAATTGAACTTTGCCAAA